>OVBA01001921.1:0-38549 GCA_900406435.1 Lepidium aucheri
ATATACACGAGTGAATTCTTTTATAAGCATGACAAATGAAATTGTGAACAAATAAGCATACAATACCATAACAAACTGAAACAATGTTATATAAAAAAATTGAAATTATGAATGAACTTATGATATATCCTAAATATAAATATGTTTAGCGATAGTTTTCAGATTAAATTTATATAATTTTTTCAAAAATATATGTTAACACGCATAAATATATTTTCTGGCTCCGCCACTACATGTATTGTATATAAAAGAAGTTATTTCGTTACTTGATTGCAACTTGAAAGCAAATGGTTGCACATGGCTCATGATGTTGTTATTAAGTTGGCAATTAAATTGATGGGCTTATTTACATTTTGTTGGATCATATGAATGATTGATAAGATGGGCATCAACGTGATCCACTTGTAAGCTTTGTTTGGATCTTGACCATTATCATGTAACTGTATGATGCAACATATTGAATATTCATAGAAATTGTGAGGACTTGAAACATTATCATACTCTTTGTTTTCCGTTTGGTACCAACCAAATTGTTCAGATAAGATTCTTATTGTGCCAAAGATTCTTTTTATTAAAAAGTATATATTGCAAGTAGACTATATGATAAAATACTATATATATAGAGTATATATGAGTATATATTTATATAAGTTAGTTGTCAAAAAAAAAAGTAATCCTTTTTATCTTCATTATTGTATCTCGTATGGTTGAAAAGGGGAATTTACCAAGTTTGTATTCAGGTTTTTAAAACAATGAACCTAATTTATAATATAAATTAAACCCTAAATCTATAATACATAGTTATGAGTTACGCGACTATCTAAAATCGAATTTTAAAAAAGAAGTAAAAGTAGATATTTAACCATTTGACTTTGTAATTAATGAGTAACTATAATCGATTGCCCGATATTCAAATATTATCTAGAAAATCTTACAAGAAGCTCTTAACCAACTCTGAATTATGTTATTATTTGTTTTATAAATTTCAAAACTAATATTTTTTGTTCGAAATGGTAGAGAATTTTCTCGGAACCAGTAATTTTTAAATTTTATTTAGTTTTTTTGCAATATTCTAATAGAATTAATGAGTTGACAAATGTTCACTTAACCAAAAATATTGCTTGTATTAAATTATTTGTATATTTATCTTTTTAATTTATATAAATGACAAGAAATTGTGTTGATTAGTTCCTTAGATAATGCAAATATTTCTTTTTAATCTTCTGATTAAATAGATTATCTAAGTTTATAATGGTTGTATATAAAAATTTCTTCTTCTGCGAGCTATATGCATCTACGCAACCACGTTGTTAGATATGGACGTCACACGAACATGCTCTACTCTATTTTGAATCTTTGAAATTACAAAAAGGTTTTTGAAGTTTAGTTTCGAAGATTTAGATAGAGTATTAAACCATGTTCGAAACTTTGATAACAAATTCAATAGTTTCGTGAGAAATTATACACGATTTAGAAGAATGATTCATTATATGAATTGGTTCAATATTAAATATTATCATCATTTGGAAACATAAAGTCACACAGTATATCTTCTCCACGCAAAAGAAAGCTTCATTCACTAAGTTTTTTTTTTCCAACTCAAACAATAATATTAAAACTATAAAAAAGTTTACAACATAAAATTATTGGAACACTTTCTAGCATTACGAGCGAGAGTATGAGTCGTATGGTTTGAAGATTTTAAAATTAAATGTAGAAAGAAATAGCGATACAGAAATTTCAACCTAGCAAAGTTCTCCTGATATGATAGAAAAGTTGGTTACTTTTTTTAGTTCAAAAAAATCTTTAACTACCATCGCGAACTCCACATCCAGACGGCGGGACTCAATCATAAAACACACAAGTACACTTGTTTTTAGTGAACTTATTATCTGTCATTAGATTAAAAACCATTTGCTCAATAAAGAGACTATATTGCCCAAAACAATATTTTCATTTATTAAGTTTTTTTTTTAATGTAGTTTTAAAATAAAATTACCAAAAAGCAATATTTTTATTTTCCATGCGGTCTTATAATAATTAAATGTATATAAAAAGTCTTTGTTGCCCCAATAAGAATCTTTCAATGTGACTCAAGTGATGACGCCAAGTAATCAAAACAAGATAGTAATACAATATGAGATGATACAAAAACTTATTAAGCAAAACTAAAACAAATTTCAAACTATATTTCCAAATAAATTAATTTCATAATTGATCCAAAAATAAGCTTAATCCAAACTAAATGTTGTTCATACGGTTTGGCTTCAGTTCGATTGTGGTGTTAGTGTCTCAAATATTAAAATTATTAAAACCAAACAGTTTATAAACACTTTCCAGTTTGTTTTTTTAGTTGAACTATTCGGTCTGCTTCGGTTTAAAATGTTTTCGTATGAAAGACTGAAATTGGTCCACGTTTATCATGCATCTAACACATTCCAAACTCATCGAATTCCTCTCCAATGTTTTGTCTTCAACTTAGTTTAGCTTTCAAAGTTTGTCATAATCTTAAGTGCATGATAGCTCTTTATAGTGATATTTCAAATTGAGGTAAACGTTAAAAAATTGAATCGAGAGGTCCGATTTATAATCAAATTGTCAGGATAATTGTTATAAACAGTGTCATGCTCAACTAAATTGACAAATTATAATATACAATATATAGTATAATAATTTTTTCGAATTATATATACTTTTTATACGAAAAGACTTTCAAAAATATTATAAACCATAAAGTATAATCATCTATTATATAACAATGTATAAATATAATTAACTTAACTAACTAAATTACACAATCAGTAAAAGAATGTGGCTTTTATATATTAGAAAAATATTGGTGGCTTAGAGTAAATGCTCATTTCAATACACTGTAGGTACGATTCTGACTTCTGAATTTTGGGTGTTATTCCAATAAGTTGATCGAGTTGAGATTACGGTATATAGATTAACACATAGCTTAACCATCAAGTAGAGAATTAGAGTAAATCTAGATTAATTGAAATATGTTTATATCTATCACCTAATACACAAATCCCTTTTTTTCTCACAATATTATATAGAACAAACACAAACTTTTGGAATCCAAATTGGGTGAAAAAGGCAACGTACTAGAACTATTTGACAAAATGCACATTCATAAGGAAGGAATGCCGGCCAATCCTCAGGTTGCTCTATTATCTTCAACACCGATTCGCAATCCGTCAAAAGTTCAACCTCCAAAAACTGAAATGTCAAAAGAGACTCCATCACCCAAAGAACAACTTCTACTTCAGAGTGAAGGACGGAAAGACTTCTATGAACACTTCGAGCTCCCATACATGCTCCCTCAAGAAAACTGAACCAGTTTAAACCCGTTTTGAGCTCCGAGTTCTTCCCTAAAGCATCCACAATAAGCTTTTTATAATTTATTTATCTCATAACTTGTAACATTATGAAAAGAATCTTAATCTTGTTGAGAAATAGAAAAAAAAATATTTTGTTTTAAAATCCTATCTATAGACACGTTCTAGAGCGTGAAGATTAAACCTTCACGTGCCCAATTTGATTGGGCTATGTTTTGTTATATTTTCTATTTATTATTTTCTTCCAAGTCATAAACCTATCCGCTTGGCACTTCTGAGCTGTCCCTTCCCATATTATCTTAACCAATAAGAATTCACTCTTAAATTTTATTTTATTTTCATTTTCGCCTCAATATTTCTTAATTATCTCTTTTACCCGCCGCACTTTTTTTTAATATTCTCCAATAGTCTTGTAAAAAAAAATTCATTATTTTCAAATAAACTTTATAGTAAAAAAAACAATTGCAAAAGTAATCAAACAATTTAAAACATTACTTTCTTTAATGATGAACTTTTTCAACAAAAAAATAATTGAATACTCCCTCCGTTTCAGTTGATAAAGGGTTTTAGATTTTCTTATTTGTTTCAATTTATAAAAGTTTTGTACAATTCTAGACAAAATTTAATGAATTTGATATTCTTTTGACCTTTAATATTCTGCTGAATTGTTTATGATTGGTTAGATTGTATTTAGTTTAGACATTAAATCATTTTTAAAAGACAATTAATGTGTTTCTTAATCTTTGTGAAAAAATCTAAAACCCCTTATAAACTGAAACGGAGAGAGTATATAATTATAATTTTGCCTATCAAAAAGATGATCCAACCGCGTTGCTATCAGTCTGGTGGTTAGGATGATATAACTAATAATTTGGCACAAGGATTTGATTCCTACCTGATGCATTATGGTAAATTAAAAAAAAATTAAGGTGGACTTTAGATTATAGACCGGGTTTTGTCGATATAATGTTGACAAAAAATAATATTTAAACAAATTATTTATATGTTGGAAAGTGCTAGAATCACTAGTTAACTGCCACATCTACTATTTTCTCTACTCGATTTTGATTTTAAAAATCGTATTTGCTCCTATATAATGGAGGAAATCTCCATTCAAAAAAGAAAATCTATGTTATAAATTTATAATATGTGTGTAATAAATGTATTGTTGAATATATGAATACAGTCCAGCAAAAAGGGGAGAGTTACACTCAACCAATAATAATTGACTCTTCCAAATTTTAATTTTCACCCCATAACTTTTCTTTTATTTGTTATACCGCCGTATTTATTTTAATGGGCTCCACTAGGTCCATACAAAAAATCAAAAATCATTACTTTCTACAAAAATTTAAAAAGGACTAAATAAAATAATTAAAAATTTAATAAATGACGCTTAATCTAATTGATTTTTTCCTTTATATTCTCCATCAAATCTCTTCATTCAATCAAACAATCATCTTCATCTTCTTCTTCTTCTCAAAAAATGGGGTTCACAAAAATGTCAACGACGATCCTTCTCTTAGCGATGATCGGTGTTTCGTATGCAGCCGACATGTCAATCATCTCATACGACGAGAAACACCACATCGCCACCGTATCAGAACGAAGCGACGCAGAAGTAGCGAGAATCTACGAGGATTGGATGATTGAACATGGGAAGAAGAAGATGACGATGAATCAAAACAGACTTGGTGGTGTTGAAGAAGATCAGAGATTCGAGATCTTCAAAGATAATCTCCGTTTTATCGATGAACACAACAACAAAAACCTCAGTTACAAACTCGGTTTAACCCGGTTTGCTGATTTAACCAATGATGAGTACCGATCTATTTATCTCGGTGCTAAACCGGCTAAGAGAGTTCTTAAAACCAGTAATCGGTATCAAGCGCGTGTTGGTGACGCGCTTCCTGATTCCGTTGATTGGAGAAAAGAAGGTGCAGTCGCTGATGTTAAAGATCAAGGAAGTTGTGGTATGATCTCTTTAAAAAATTGGATTTTTTTTCATTTAAATCTTTTTTTTTCTATTGTTTATTTGATGAATGAATTAAACATAGCTTGAAACTTGTGGTAATGATGAGGTTTGGTTCAACAATATTGACTATTAGGTGCACGTTTCAGGAAACTAAGATTATGAATCAATGGAGATTTGTAATTTTGGATGAATCTGGGAAAAAAGTTCTGAAATTTCGTGATGATATTTTTAGTGGGACCTTGTGGTCTTTCAAAGTTCTAAAGTGGTAGTGACAATTATAGGCTTAATGGACCCATTACAAGATTCCTTTTTTTTAAGAATTAAAGGAAAATGGTGGGGACAATTGTTTGGTATTTAGAATTGATTGATTGTAACTAAGCTTCTTCTATTAGGGAGTTGTTGGGCATTCTCAACTATTGGAGCTGTGGAAGGAATTAACAAGATTGTGACAGGAGATTTAATCTCTTTGTCTGAACAAGAGTTGGTTGATTGTGACACATCTTACAATCAAGGTTGTAATGGAGGTTTGATGGATTATGCTTTTGAGTTCATTATCAAAAATGGTGGTATTGATACTGAAGCTGATTATCCATACAAAGCTAATGATGGACGTTGTGACCAGAACAGGGTTAGTTTTGTGCTTTTTTAGCTGATTGAATTGAATACTCAAAAAACAAATGAGACTTGAAACTGATTACATTTCTTCTGTTATGATTTTGCAGAAAAACGCAAAGGTTGTCACAATTGATTCATATGAGGATGTGCCTGAGAACAGTGAGGCGTCTTTGAAGAAAGCATTGGCTCACCAACCTGTTAGTGTTGCTATTGAAGCTGGTGGTCGTGCCTTTCAGCTGTACTCTTCGGTATGTAAAAACAGAGGAAATGAACAATGATGTTTTAACATTTCTAGGTTTCAAGATGTTTTAAATGGTTGGTTGGTTGGTCTCTTTTGTGTTCAGGGTGTGTTTGATGGAATCTGTGGGACAGAGTTAGACCATGGAGTTGTAGCTGTTGGATATGGAACTGAGAATGGAAAGGATTATTGGATAGTGAGAAACTCATGGGGAAACAGATGGGGAGAAAGTGGATACATAAAGATGGCTCGTAACATTGCAGAGCCAACAGGAAAGTGTGGAATTGCAATGGAAGCTTCATATCCAATTAAGAAAGGTCAGAACCCACCAAACCCTGGCCCATCACCACCATCTCCAATCAAGCCACCAACTCAGTGTGACAAATACTTTTCTTGCCCTGAGAGCAACACTTGTTGTTGTCTCTACAAGTACGGTAAGTACTGCTTCGCTTGGGGATGTTGCCCTCTTGAAGCTGCTACTTGCTGTGATGATCACTCTAGTTGCTGTCCTCATGAGTACCCAGTTTGTGACACTACTCGGGGAACTTGTTTGATGGTGAGTTTCTTCATATCTCTTAAAGCATTTAGGTTTTCAATGAATATGTTTACTGATATTAATATGTTGTGGTTTTGCAGAGCAAGAACAGTCCAATGAGCATTAAGGCTTTGAAGCGTAAACCCGCAATACCGTTCTGGGCACAGAGCAGGAAGCACATTGCATAAAAGAAACATTGAAGAGAGCCCTCTTCAGAGAAGAGAGACATGAAACAACTTGAATTTGCCAAAAGCAATTTATGTTGTTGTTCAGATTTAAAATTGCTTATTCTGCTTTTGGGGTTTTCTGTACATATAAAAAACCTCTCTCATTCTCTCTAAGTTTCATTTGAGTTTCATCATTGTTATGATCATTAATCTTTTACCAAAACTTCGGCATCTATTGATATATATTATGGCATGAATTTCACTTTCCCATCTCAAGTCTCATTTTATATTTCTATCCATTGGTATCTATTGCTTTTTGGAGTTTACAATCCGAATTTTTTGATAATCCTGATTCAAACTTAGGTAGCATATCACCGCTGTTCTAAGTTCGCCTAAAGCAAAGGCTAGAAGAGCCAGATAAAATCCCATAAGTGTCATACACAACGTGATGAGGAAGGCTTGAACTCAAGTAGCTATTATTGCTGTCCTAAGTTCTTTTCGCTCTGACTCTAATGACGATTGTGTTGTATACAATCTGGATTTTGGTTCAGATTCCGTATGAATTTTATGATTTTTCGGTTTGGTGCACTTCAGGAGTCAGTTTTATCTGAACTGAACATCCCTATTACCAACTAGCATATCTTTGATTTACTGTAAAACATGTGCAAAAACAAAATGCAAACAAACAATCAAAGCTACTCTGAAAACATGTATAAACACTTAATCTTTACACCGAAAGCTTTGGATATATATAATGACTCTTTCTAACAAACAACACTTAACTAGCCAACTTGAAGGCGTCAATGAAGAGACCATAAGTGAAACCCATCTTGAAGTTATTGAGTAGAGCAATCGGAAATGTCACAGTGGTGCGGCTATAGTAGAATCTAGTGACATACTCAGTCAAAAGAACACACAAAACAGCAGCAATAACATCATTAACTCCCAAAGCTCCAAACGATAAAGAGATCGTCTGTGCTACATAAAACCCACCAAGCAATGAGATTCCTCCAAAAAGGGTTCTTCTTGAAGGCTTTTTGAAGTAATTCCTTGAGATATCGGGAACAGATCTTATAATGTCAATCAATCTTCTTGGAGTTGGACCTTCAGTCTCTTGCACAGCTCTAATACTTGTTCTTAATCTCCTCTTATATATAGCTGAAGATGAAACCAAAGGTCCAAAGCTCTGCCACTGATTATGATTAAGAGCTAAACTGTTCAAGTTGATTGATATGAAGCTCAATGAATGTGCCATCCTGAAACAACATTGACAAAATTTGAAACCTTTATCCAAATGCATTCATTTTACAACAGAAACTTCAACAATTCTCTACTCTTTACTAGTTTCAAAACATTAAATCTGGAACACAAACTGTAACTCAAATCTGGAAATGGAATAGTGCAACTTAGAAATTTATCTATGCTTAATCAGGAAACAAGATCTTGTTAGTTCTCTTAAGAGCTGACCACAATGACAAGAGCAAATACTTGGGAAATGTAGAAGACAAACGGAGAAATCGAAAACCGTAATCACAATGGAAAAATGCTCAAGCTCTGATAGAATGTAGAAAATTAAGGTTCCTATATCTCAAGCACAAGTCTCTAAAAGAGTGAATTTTCGATTCCCAATCGAAAACTACAAAATTTAGGTGAAGTATTTAACTATGAAATCGAGATAGGTCTTGGAAAAAGGAAATACCAACACGAGGAAGATCGAAGAAGCTTGGCTTGAGAGGAATTAATGGAGCGAGAGGAAGAATCAAAGTCGGGATTTTTAACCAGAGAGAGATTGAGAGAAGAAGATGAGAAAGCTCGAAAAGGAGGCCACTTTAATTGGGCCCTTAAGTATACATTTTAATTTTTTAGCTTTTTTCATAATGGGTACAACTTGGGTTCGAATACTCAACGAAACAAAGCCTAAATTCCACAACCCAAATTTATAAATTCAAATAAGAATTTGAACTTATGCGAAGTTATCTCATATCAAAACAAATCGAACCCATATAAACTTTTTTCTTTTTGGGTCGGTAACCTTGACACAAACTGACCAATATTCGTAAAAAATATTTTGTTTAAACATATACATATCTTTTAAAATTTTACTATCTTAATTAATAATAACTAGCAAGTGGCTTCTACTCTAGTAATTAGTGGCAAAAGTATCTGCATCTAAGGGGTTTTCACAAGAGTCTCTCAACAACAATATAAGAGAGTTTCTCCACAAAAGTAAGAGAGTTTCTCAAATGAGAAATTTTGGGTGAGAATTCCAAGAATTTGGAGAAACTCTCATATTAAAAAATATTATTTAATATTTTATTATTATCCTTTTTGGATGAGAAACTTTTGTGAGAACCTTGCAATACAAATGCTCTATATTCACTTTTAAAAGCACACACACATGCGCAATTAAGGATCGAATCCCACCGTATACGAAATTTATGTAGGAATTTGGCTAATAGACCGACCATCGTGACCAATATTAATATTAACATTGACAAAAAAAATTAATAACAACTAAAACTCGAATATAATTGGATTAGTAGTATTTTCTTTATAAATTCTAAGACACTAATATTTGGATTTTTTACATAAAAAAAAGCAGAAATGGGATTAAAATCACTAGACCCAGTTGATAAAAAAAAATTAACAACTAAAGTGAATTGGTTGTTGTTAATTGTTAACAAAAAAAAAACTAACAACTAATTCGCTTTAGTCTTAATAAATTTTTTTTTGTCAACCTTACTATAATTGGATCACCAAGACCCTATCCATAGCCAAAGTCCAAACTAGGTCCGATCCATAGCCAAAGCCCAAACTTTAAAACTTCTTTTTTCTTTCTCTTTGCACCTGAAAAAACTCGAACCCGAGTGCCTGAGAATTTGTAAAATGATCACTACCACTGGGCCACGTGTACTGGCCAAATAACAATAAACCATATTAAACGAGTTACATTTCTATTTTCAAGTCAAAACTCTAGTTAAAAATATCCCATAAGTGCAGTAATTCTCTAGAACCTGAAAAGATTAAAATCCAGAAAAAATCAAACCGATGCTTTAGTTAAATCCAGCGTGTTTTAGGTACTTTGAAATAGTTTGGATATACATAACTATTTATAGCTAAAAATAACTAATTTGAATCGTACATGAAACTCAGTTTTTGGCCTGTTCTATATTCAAAAATACCTCTAACCTATCTGATCCGAAAAAAAATCAAATTAAACCTGAACCAAAAATTTATAATACCTACTCAGAATTTAAATCTGTAAACTTGAAAATCTGAAACTAAAAAAATAATAAAAATAACAATTCTAGACCTAAATATCCTAATGTGGAGTCCTATTCTCGCCCATATCATTATTCTGTATGTTAAAGGAATTTGAACCGATGTGATACGTCAATGTCTTACATTAAATACAATCAGCTTCTCTTATTGAACATCATATTAATTCTGTTATAGATTTGGTCCAAAACCCATGTTTAAGGTTATCCAAATCATTTTGTTTTCGTTTTTGCCGACACCCAAATCATGTTTAATCATCAATAAAGTTGATGGTTTGATACTCAAATAAAAGGTAAAAAAATCTGTACATTTAAACAGAAGGTTGAAAAATAATATACATTGATCCTTAACCACTATTAAGGTTTTAACTAGCTCATAAGTCACAACAAGAATAACAAAATGTAAAAATAATTACCAAAAGGATAGTTGTACAATGGTATTCTTTCCAAAAAATCATAAACTCTTATGTTAGATCTTTCTAGTCTAATGATGATGGTCAGGTAAATGAATAACAATCGATGTTTTCAAAATATAAATTCGCAGATACTGAAATTTGATTATTGGTTAGTATTTGTAGTACTATTTTAAGATTAACCGGCTGGTTTAGTATTTGTTTTGATAATGTGAAGTCTTACTAGTATAGCGCCGGAGATCTTAGTCATTTCAGCTCTAAATGTTTGACATAATATGTAAATGTCCAACGAGCTTTCATACATGTGAAATTTGTCTATTTGCTTAGATTATCTTAAATACTAAAGTAATAATAGAATTATGAAAACATGAATATCTAAGTTTTAAAAGGTTTTGAATGTATCTAAGTTAGATCCGGTTTAGATAGAAAACAAGGACTAGATCTCGCGAGTTAGCTTTACTTACTACAAAATGATCATTTAAAATACATAATCAAAATGTATTCTTTTGGTTCTTTCAACAAACAGTCTTACAAGTGAATCATTAATACATATAATAATTAAGACAACTTCTCTACTTTATTTCAGTATTCACGTGACTCTGAAACTTTACAGTCTCCGACAGCTACTCTCTTCTGTCTTACATCTCTTTGTCACGTACCTCCTGCTCCTTTCACCTCTCTCTCTTTACACTCATCTCTTCATATCTAATAACCAAACATTACCATGCTTCTCTAGCTACATTCTCTTAAGCAATGCTTCGTTGTATCTTCCTCATTTCTGGGTTCCTTTTCTTCAACATTGTTGCTTCTTCTTCTTCCTTAAACCACACAAAACATGTAGTTCATGATCGAGATGTTTCAGCTTTGTTGCGTTTCAAATCCAAAGCTGATTTGTGGAACAAGTTAAACACAAGCTCTAACTTTTGTCAATGGTGGGGAGTTACTTGTTATGGAAACAGAGTGGTTCGTTTGGTTATTGAAGATCTTTATCTTGGTGGTCAACTCGCTCCTGACTCAGTCAATAAACTCACACAGCTTCGAGTTCTCAGTCTCAAAAACAACTCGTTAACCGGTTCTTTACCTGATTTTTCCGGTTTGGTTAATCTCAAATCGTTGTTTCTCGATCACAACTCTTTCTCCGGTTCGTTTCCTCTCTCGATTCTCGAGCTTCATCGGTTAAGAACTCTTGATTTCTCCTTCAATAACCTCACCGGTTTAATCCCATCTGGTTTAGTTCAATCTGATCGGTTGATTTACCTCCGGCTCGATTCAAACCGGTTTAATGGAACTGTACCTGCTCTAAACCAGTCGTCGCTTCATACTTTCAATGTTTCGGTTAACAACTTAACCGGTGCTGTACCGGTAACCGCCGTGTTAATACGATTTGGTATTTCTTCTTTTCTCGGAAACCCTAATCTCTGCGGCGAGATTGTTCACAAGGAATGCAATCCACGACCTAAGTTTTTCAAACCGATTAAGGCGGCGCCACCACCGGCAATGGTGTTAGGTCAAACAGCGCAAATCAGAGGAGTAGGATTATCTCAGCCAAATCAAAGCAAACATACACGATTCGCGATGATTTTAGGGTTTATATTAGGAGCATTTCTCTTATTTATCTCATTAGCTTGCTTAATCGGAGCTGTAAAAAGACGAAGAGACAAAAACGAGAAGAAAACGGGAAAAGAATCAACGGCGGTTGTAGCTTCAGACGTGGCGGAGACAGCGGAAGTAGCGGCGGCGATACAAATGGAACAAGAGAGTGAAATCGAAGAAAAAGTGAAGAAGCTACAAGCGGCGAAGAGTGGGAGCTTAGTATTCTGTGCGGGAGAGGCACACGTGTATACAATGGACCAACTAATGACAGCTTCTGCTGAGTTATTGGGTAGAGGAACAGTGGGGACCACTTATAAAGCATTGCTTGACAGCCGTTTGATCGTCACGGTTAAGAGATTAGATGCCATTAGATTAGCGGGTATAGGGAGAGAGAAATTTGAGCGTCACATGGAATCAGTTGGAGCTTTAGGGCATCCGAATTTGGTTCCACTTAGAGCTTATTTTCAAGCTAAAGAAGAAAGGCTTTTGATTTATGATTATTTGCCAAATGGCAGTCTCTACTCTCTCGTCCACGGTAAGATCCTACACCCTCTCACACATGATTATACATGCATTAAATACACTTTAATTAAGACATTGAAGACATGAAGTAACCTGTTTGGTTTGTGTGATAAATTTCCTAACTTCGAGGTTTTTTACTTTGATCAGTCACTTTCTTTATAACTTTACCGTACTGTTAGCTCAAGTGGCGACCACATGGAATTACACAGTTGCTGTTTTTTTTTTGTCAAAAGGAATTAATTTTAAGACTTATTTATGATTTTTTTTTTCATTCAATTCAATTTATTTGGTTTAATTTGGTTTTTTAGTCTACTTTTTAATCCATATAGAACCGGGTTTTATATCACTTCAATAACTTTTAGTTCGGTTTAGATAAAAATTACCCTGAAAATAAATAAAAGTTAATCTGTTTTATAGAATATTTTATATTTATATATTTTAGTCGGTATAAAAAAATATAGATACAATTTCGAGTTATTATAGATATCAAACCGAATTTAATTGACAATTTTCAGTTTGGTTTGACTTTACTGTCAACCCCAAAAAATCGGTTTAAGATTATTTTTTTCTAAATAAGAAATTTCAACAGGTTTATATAGACAAGTTTTGGTTCGATTGAAGTTATGGAATAAAATGTAGTAATAAATTTTGTATATCTTTCAATAGAGTTAGTTACAAGTTGAGTGAATGATGAGTTTTATGTTCAAAGGTTTTGTAATTGTATTTTGTGTAGGTACAAAATCGTCGAGAGCAACGCCATTGCATTGGACATCTTGTTTGAAGATAGCAGAAGACGTAGCTCAAGGTCTCTCATACATTCACCAAGCATGGCAACTAGTTCATGGCAATCTCAAATCCTCAAATGTCCTTTTAGGACCAGACTTTGAAGCTTGTATAGCTGATTACTGTCTTGTTGCTCTTGCAACAAACCCACCACTAACTGAGAATCAAGATGACATAGATGCAGAAGCTTATAAAGCTCCTGAAGTTAGACACAAAAGTTCAAGTCATCAATCAGTTAAAGCTGATGTTTACTCTTTTGGGATTCTTCTTTTAGAGCTTTTAACAGGGAAACAACCTTCGAAGCTTCCGGTTTTGTCTTTGGATGAGATGATTGATTGGGTTAGGAAAGTTAGAGAAGAAGGTGAGAGGAAGAATGGGAATTGGAGAGAAGATATAGATAAGTTTGGAATGTTGACTGAAGTTGCAGTGGCTTGTAGTTTAACATCACCGGAACAAAGACCAACAATGTGGCAAGTATTGAAGATGTTACAAGAGATTAAGGAAGTAGCTGTAATGGAAGAATGTGAACTTGTCATGGATTCTAACAATTCTGAAAGCTCCTAATTAAGGACATTAATTAACCTTTTTAATTATTTTTTTCCAGTTAAACTAAATCTGTATTTCTTGTTTCGTTCACTAATCTTAATACTAAATATATGTATCAAAATATTCTATAAGGAAAACATTGCCAAAAAAGTTGTGATTGAAGGAATTACAAAGAGATCTCATATCACACTCTATTTCGATCATATAGAAAGTCCTATGGTTCTATCAAATGTAAGTTGACAGTTGCATTACTTAAGTTTCAATCTTTGGCTTCTTAGAAACTCTGTTATGTCGTTCACTTGTTGAAGCTGAATCCATAGCAAGAAGACCAGTACTTAAAGCAGAAGATGTCATCAGTGAAGCTTCTAATAACCTTATGGCCTGCAGTATGCAACAGACTGATCACAGGCAAAGGACAATGTATATTAAAGATAATTAACAATATACAAGTACCTCTTCTTTTCAGATGATGATCACTTTAACCTCAACATCGTTTAGTCTGATCTTTTTTTTGTTTTAGCAATCCAAAAGTTGAGGTTGACTTCGAAAGTGTTATGGTTAAATCATCTGTTACCATAAACTTAGTACCTTTCTTCACAAATCCACCACTAGGTGTAGTTGTATCATTGATAGTATTACTCTCACCTTCTGATTTCAGATCTATCCACGTCACATGATTTACTTTATCCAAAAGACCATTATGTGCCTTATCAAAGTTTATTGTAAAACTGTTCTTTCTACCTTTAACCGCATTGATGAATCCATAACGGTAGTAAGTTGGTGACTTGTGGATAATGACAACATCAAGCAACTGCTTCTGGCACTTATAGTAATAAGAAAGTAGACATTTAGCTTCCCTTCTGTAATCAACACTCAAGTTCTTGAAGCTTTTAAACAAGTTTCCAATGCATCCAAAGCTGATTCCATAGCTCGATGTTTCCCATACAGATTCTAAAGGCATAGCAAGAAAAGTGAAGAGAAGATCAACAAAGTCTTCACCACATCCACACATATAGAATGTTCCCTTTCTTCTTGTTAACAAATGCATTTAGCGTAATGGTTTGATCAGCTTTTGATTCATCTCTAACTTCATAGAGAGCAGGACTCATCATTTTGTGAATCCTCTTTGAGTTACTCTTTGTAAGAAAAGTATCAGCCAATGGAGTATCAGATGTGAATAAAGACTCCAACAAAGTCGCTACCTACAAAAATCAAGAGAAACTGATGTGAGTTCTCTCATAAAGTTGAAATCACAATTTGCGTAGCCAAAGTCTTTAAGAATATGAAACCACTATATTGTTTACGACATTCCTCTCTTCTCAAACATAGGGCACATGAAACACTTGGAAGCATCGTAATCATCTATCTTCAGCTTAAGATTTTGACATTTCTCTTGATTCAAACTCCTTGGATACAAAAGCATTTGCTTACAAGCTTCTGTCCTAAAATGCTCAATACCAATATTTGCAAGACTTGCATAGATATTGTTGAAACATCCTATTGCTTTTAATTCTGATTTCTGATACTTCTCCATCAATCTAACAATCGTTCCCATTGGCAACGTCAGAAGATTGAAGAGTATATCAACAAAATCTTTACCCGCATCAACGAATACAATCTTCTTTTTCTTCTCATCTATGAATAGTTTCAAGCTTATCACCGGATTTGACTCTACTTGACATCTCTTGATGCAAAATCTGTATTGATACAAACAAAGAAAAAGGTCAAGTGTTTACACATTCAACATACTGATAATTATTGAAGGCTATGATAATTGATGGTCATCTATACCGGGTTCTTCAATGAACAAATAGGTTGGTTGTTTGGATAGATTTTTCGGAAGGTTCAATTCATAGGAATTAAGTTTATGTGCGACAAAACTTGGAGGAATAATACGTGCACAATGCATTAAAAGTTGGAAGAATTACAGTGTTATCGTAGATATGTCGCCCAAAACATAATATCTGGCGCAGTGCTTAAGATTTTTCGTAATTTTTGTTGTTGTAGTTGAACTTAGAAAATATATTTTTGATGGAAAAAATAAGTTTTTTTTTCTTTTTTAGTATATTTTACAATAATTAGTTATGAAAACACTGATACTATTCAATCATTTGAAAAAATTTATTTATATCATGTATTTGAAAAAGACTATCATTCACCATATGAGAGGTCCATTTCACCCAAATCTTCTTTATCTCTTCCATAAAATCAATTCAATTTTTTTCTTAACCATGATTTACCATTTTAATATCTTACTTTTGAGTTTAGTCACCCAAAGGATGGTCTAAAGTATAGTATTAAATTTTGAATACGTTGAATTTGAAAAATTTGCAAAAGAAGAAGGAAGAGATTGATGGTTGGAGATGAAAAAGATGAAGTGTCTACTAAAAAACTTCACAAAAAGCTTAGAGCGGAAGAAAGTCATGGTGTTTCTCACCTATGAGTCTTTGGAAGTCTAGCTCATGTTCATGTACCGAAAGAGAAGCAAAACAAAATAGATAATAAAAATGAGAAATATATCTTTTATTGGTTATGACAGAAATTCCAAATATTACAAACTCTACTATCTAGATACAAAAAAGACAATCATTAGTTGAAATGTTGTTTTTGATGAAAAGAATAAAAGAACAAGATAAGAGTAAAATTCTGAATTCACATTCAAAATGATGGTATTTTAAAAAATCTTTCCAAAGGTTATAAAACTCAAATTTGATCCGAAAAAATCATGTTTCTACAATAAACTTATTTTATAAAGGAACTAGATATGGACCTGTGCGATGCACAAATTTGTTTTTATTAAATAATGTTTAATATGTATTTTGAATAATGTCTTAGAAATTTATACATTTGTAAATTTTAAGATCCAACTTAATTATAAGATCTCACACGTGAAAATTCTTTTTAGTTACTAACTTTTGAAATCCAACTTAATATAATAAATTATAATAAGATTCGACATGTAGAAAAATCTCGTTGATTATTAACTTTTAAAACCCAACTGTGTATAATATGATATTCCCCATATTTGGATGGTTGAATTCAACACGTGAAAGAATATGTTTATTACTAACTTTTGAAACCCTAATTTATATAATATCATAATATTTCAAGCTAATAATAATAAAATAAAATAATAATATATTAAATTTAAAATTTTTACTTTTTTGTTTGTTTGCATTGATTGCTCTGAATGTAAACAAAAACAAATAAATTAAATTAGAGAAAGCTTGAAAAGTTTTAAGGTATTGAAATTAAATTGTCTTGATTGCTCTCGATTTAAACAAAAACAAATTAATTAAATTGTTCATGTATATATAGTAATTAATATTCACAATTTCCTTTTAGATTACGATTATGTATACATAAGTCTTATTAATTTAGAATTATATATACAAATAAATATTTGAAAGTATTTATCTTCTTAGGATTATGATCAGAGATCTAATAAGATTACTAATGAAAATTACTTTTTTTAGAATTAGTTTTTAAGATATATAATATATATGTTTAGTTTTTTATAAATATGTTTGAATATAATGTATTTCTTTATATAATAAGATTAGTAATGAAATTTTTTTTGTTAAAATTATTTTTTTAACAATTAATATTCTTAGTTATTTTAGAGTAAGATTTTTTTTAAGTTAGAAATTCTTTTTAGATTTGGATAAGTCAAATATTTAAAAAATCTATTTAAATATTTTTTATCTAGTTTTAAAAAATTAAAATATATTTAAGAAAATTTTGGATCTAACACATGAATTTTTTTTATTTATTACTAACTTTTTAAAAAAATCTTTCTTCATATAATAAGATTGTGAATATAAATTTCTTCTGGAAAAAAAAAGAAAAGAAAAAAGCACGTAAACGACAGCGTTTGGTTTAGCCTTTTTAGCCCAATTTAGAGGAGAGACTAAACCCATTGCTCAAGAAAAGTTAGAATACTTGTTGAGAGAAAATCGCTTCCTTCGCTTTTGAGATCTATCTGTAGAAGCACCGGAAGAAACAATTCCCAGACAATGAGTGACGTCGACGATGCCACTAGACGCCGTACCGCAGCGGTCGCCGAATATCGGAAGAAGCTCCTCCAACATAAGGAGCTCGAATCCCGTGTTCGAACAGGTTCGATTCCGCTTTGAATTTTCCCAGATTCAATTACTTCAATCCTGTTTCGTATCATATCGTTTTCTCTCTTGAATTTCTGCTTAGTTTGACTGGATTTCAGTTAGTTCAATTGATGGTTCTCCTGATTTTTCTGTTGTATACTCAAATTAAGCTGGTTTTGGGTGAAGCGGTTCTAGGGTTTATTCTCAGTTGCTTAAATTATTTCCCAATTTTACACGGGAGGAATGGTACTCTCTAGTTATCATTGCTTTTTTTGTTTGGGTTTGTGATAATCATTGGTGAAGGAGATCTAAAATTTTATATTTCTCTGTGATTACTGTACTCTATGAAGTTTCCTTTGAGTTAATCACTTGTGATTAAAAATTTGATATTGTTGTGCTCTTGTAGCTAGGGAGAACCTAAGAGGAGCTAAAAAGGAATTCAATAAAACTGAGGATGATCTCAAGTCTCTTCAGAGTGTTGGGCAGATTATTGGAGAAGTGCTTAGGCCGCTCGACAATGAAAGATGTAATCTTCTTTTTATACTTAATACCCCTTTTTGACTCTCTAATATTGTTGCTCATTCGGTCCTCTGGTTGTACTAGGGTCAGTTTTTCTACTCTCTGATGCTAAAATCTTGCTTGTTATGTGTTTTAGTGATCGTCAAAGCTAGTAGCGGTCCTCGGTATGTGGTGGGATGCCGAAGCAAAGTGGATAAGGAAAAGCTGACTTCAGGAACTCGAGTTGTTCTAGATATGACAACACTTACAATAATGAGAGCCCTTCCCCGAGAAGTAAATCCTCTCTGGATATTTGTTGGGTTCTGTCATTCCCTTCCAGAGTAGTTCTCCTGACTCTTATGTGGTTTTTATTTTGATCTAGGTTGATCCTGTTGTTTATAACATGCTCCATGAAGACCCAGGAAATATTAGCTATTCTGCGGTAGGTGGGTTAGGTGATCAGATCAGAGAGCTCAGGGAATCTATTGAGCTACCTCTCATGAATCCTGAACTTTTCCTCAGAGTAGGGATCAAACCCCCAAAGGTAATTATTGTGTATATTCTCCTGTGATCCTTTCTTTCCATGCCTTAATATATTCCATGCTGTACTATTGCAGTCTCTATAATGTTGTGATTTCAAATTGAACTGCTATCATTTTAGCTGATTAACGTTGTGGATGCTACGTATTGTTGCAGGGAGTCCTTCTGTATGGACCTCCGGGTACTGGAAAAACTCTACTAGCCAGGGCTATTGCCAGCAACATCGATGCTAACTTCTTGAAGGTTAGTATTGTGCTATGTTGTGTTAGACTATTTACGCTATAGCATATCCTGAGGTTTAATCAGATATATTTCCTTTTGCTAGGTTGTATCTAGTGCAATCATAGACAAATACATTGGAGAAAGTGCTAGGCTGATTCGGGAGATGTTTAACTATGCTCGTGACCACCAGGTAAATCTTGGTATAAAATGAGATTATATAGGTTTCTTTAACTTTTCTTTTCTATAATCTTCGTATAACATTCTTGACATAATTTTAAATTTTCCCTTTCAATTAGCCTTGTATCATTTTCATGGATGAAATCGATGCTATTGGTGGGCGTCGTTTTAGTGAGGGAACTAGTGCTGATCGTGAAATTCAAAGAACACTTATGGAGTTACTCAATCAACTTGATGGGTTTGACAACCTCGGAAAGGTACTGCTCTCTATATTCTAAATTTGTTTCTAGATCATATGTGGTGTTTAAGTCCATAAAATTGTGTTGTGAAGTTGTATATCAGTTATTTCGAATTGTGTTGGGTTTTTGTTTCTTCCTAACTTGTACTCTCACAAATGCTTATATACCAGAAGCCAGTCAGTGCTATCTAATGTCTCAAGAGTTTGGATGTATTTTTTAAAAACAAGTTTTGGCAAACATTTTAGGTGAAAATGATAATGGCGACGAACAGGCCCGATGTGCTTGATCCTGCACTTCTCCGTCCGGGTAGATTAGATAGAAAGATTGAGATCCCTTTGCCAAATGAACAATCAAGAATGGATATTCTCAAAATCCATGCAGCTGGTATTGCCAAACATGGTGAAATTGATTACGAGGCTATTGTCAAACTTGCAGAGGTTAGTTTTTCTTCTTACAATGCTGAGTTAATGAGTGGTTACTCAACCCAAACCTAAATGAGTTTCTAACTACAACCTTTCATTGGTTCAAAAGGGTTTCAATGGTGCTGATCTGCGTAACATATGCACGGAAGCCGGTATGTTTGCAATCCGAGCAGAACGAGACTATGTGATTCATGAAGATTTCATGAAGGTATATATACATATACACACATCAGATTCAGTTTTAACATGTTGTAATCTTTGTTGTGATATTGAACTGAACCAAATTTGCAGGCTGTGAGAAAGCTAAGTGAAGCTAAGAAACTCGAGTCAAGTTCACACTATAACGCTGATTTTGGAAAAGAATGAGAGAAAATACAAACTCTCTTGTTCAATTTCGCTTTACGGATGAAGAAAGGACAGTGCAATGGCAATTTCGTATTTGTTATTGGGGAATGTGAAACTTGTTTTCTCTTCTTACTTTATGAGATCCAAAAGCTTTGTTGTTCCAATGTGCTTTAGTCATTACCTTTTAGTTCTTCAAACAAGCATTTCATTTGCCTATCTTCTCTTTGGTACTTTTGTCTCAAGTATTGTTGCACCTACTAAAACATCAAAATTGAACTAATCTAAAGTTGCAAATTTTACAATATGTTTTTTCTAACTTGCATATTTACAAATAGCCCTGAGTATAAAATTCGATATTCGAAATCTGAACTTAGACTAACCCGAAAAATAGGAAACGATCCCGAATCGGAATCGAATCAAATAGGTATCTGACTAGTTTTTGTTAAATTTAGGCTTTTTTAGACTTATTTCTATTATTTTTTTATTATTTTTTAATTTATATATATAAATACCCGAACCGAATTCGATCTATACCCGAAACAAACCGTATCCAAACCTAATCTATGTCTGAACCGAACCGAATCCAACAAGTACAAATACCCGAATGAGTTCTAAATTAATAGACCCAAAAACCCAAACTCAAAAAGACCTGAACCAAACCCGAAATGGCCATGGTTATTTACAAAGTTACCATGAACCAAATTTTATTCTACCTTATAACAGTTGGAATTTTGTTTGATTAAAAATGTGTAAAATAAAAGTCAAAATATCAAAGTCAACTTCGTCCTGATTCGAAGTATATGATTAGGATTTAATTAGTCTTACTTAAAGCTAACAATTAACATGCCGAAATCACGTACGTCCTAAATTACCAATGAACAAGTATTTATTGTATCCTAAGCTTAAAAATGATTAGAGATCTTATTTTTCAAAATTTTACTAACATGAAACTACTGAATAAATAATTAAGGAAAATTAACCTCGGGAAAAAAAAAATAATGAATTTGAGTAAATTAAGTTTTGTGAAAAATGATTTTGGTGGAATCTAGGGAAGTTGTTATTATTTGTTATCATACAAAATGCTTGGTTGAATACTGTTTTATTGGTATATTATAGTACTACAAAACTAAATGTTTGTAAAAAGTTTATTTGATTCCCAATACAATTAAAAGAGTAAATGTATAACTAATTAGCACTGAATTTTCCGAGCTTAACTTTATTGACTTTTAATCTTCCTAATCATTTATTAATCATCTCTTTATACTCATTATAAAAACTCTACATACACACTTAACCTTCACAAATCTCTTATTCTCCTTATAAAAAATGCCAATTCTAACTCCAGTCATAAAACTCGTGATTTTCAGACAAAGTATTCGACCACATTCAGCTATTGCATTCCTCATTGAGTTCCTTTGTTTTGTCTTAGAGCTACTCAACAATGAGAAAGATCTAGCCAAAATCTTTGGTATTATATGTGCTTGTGACACATTAATCTTCACTTTACTCGATCTAATCCAAAATCTAATCAATGAAGAAGTGAAAATCCAAAGATATGGTCAAGTATTTTGGCTTTATGCAAAAGATGGAAGTCTTTATTGGCACACATTAAACGCATATCTATTGATGTTGTGTATTGTTCATGTTATTGGTTCTGTGATCTCTTATGTTTCTCGTAAACATTATTTGGTTTTGCTTCCTCTTTTTGCGGCTGGGCTTGAACTTGTTCCACAAGAGGCTTATAAAGTTCTTGGGCCTGGTCCAAATTCAGGAGTTTCTATTGGGCCTACTCATAGTCCAATGAATGGAAACGATTCTGTTGGCCTGGATCCTGAATCGCCCGGTTTTATTGGGCCAATCCAAGGCCCATTAAATTGTATTGATGAGGAGCAAGAAGTGGTTGTTCATGTAGAGTCTCTTTAAAGCCCATTATACAGTATTGAGCTTAAGTAAGGAGTGGTTTCATATTACTGGGCTTAAAAATGGCCCATACACTATATAGAATAAAAAACCAACGATGTCGTTTATCTTTATAAATAGATTGTATGTTTTTTATGTATGTGTAGTTCTAATGGGCCTCTTTAAAGTTCATTAGCTTAAGCTAGAAAGTGGGTTTACATATTATTGGGCCTCATTTTGGCCCATAAAACCAAAACGACACCGTGTCTAGTTATATGGATGGGGATGTATGTTTTTTTATGTACTGTCATAAATATTTATGTATGTACGTATTTTCGTACGATTATAATCAAATATGAAATCATTTTACTAATCATAGTAGTTTCTCCTAATTTATCTAAAACCATTTAAAGTCTATTATAAAAAAAAAATATAAAATTTTAAATCATTTAAAAAATAAAAAATAAATATATGTGAAACGATCTTGGTTTAATGGTAAATAGTGAGTTTATTAAAGTTTGACTAATTGACTGGTTTGTTGTGGTTCAGTGTTATAAAAAATTCATTAAGAATACATAGTTCAATACTTCTTCCTTTTTTTAGTAGTTGATCTAAAATATATTTTTTTCTTTTGTCGACGATATAAAATAATCTTTCAACATTTGATTAGGTTAATTCCTTAATATATATCTCAAGTAGCAAAAACAAAAATAAAAAAATAAAAATCGAACCGACTTTTGAAAGTCCGTGGAGTCAAAAAAGCTAAAGCCGGTGAAGGATAATCTTTTCTTTCTGACACGTGCCAACACGAATTAAGATTTACGACCGTACGATTTAAGGACCTTTTCGTAATTTTAGTACCCCTTGTCACGTGTGTTTTTTTTTTTTTTGTGTTTCTAAATATTAAAACATTTGTTTGGTTAATCTTTGAATAGAGGAATCGAGACAAAAGCATAAGCAAACCTTTCTCTGTGTCTTCGTCTTTCTCTCCTCTTTGTCCGCCATGACTAGCTCTTCCTCTCCTTCACGCAAGGTTTCTCTTGATTCTCACTCTCTCTTTATGTCTTTTTCGATTTTGGATTTCAATTTTAATTTTTAATTTTGATTTTGTTTGTGTGTGCGTGTAGGCGTTAAGCAAGATCGCGTGTAATAGGTTACAGAAAGAGTTATCAGAGTGGCAAGTAAATCCTCCTACTGGGTTTAAGCACAAAGTGACTGATAATCTTCAAAAGTATTTCTATCTCTAAATCTCTTTTTAATGATTATATCTTTCCATTTTTGCGAGATTTTGATCTCTCAATTTTTGTTTTTTTGTGATCTAACAGATGGATTATTGAGGTAACTGGAGCACCAGGTACGCTTTATGCTAATGAAACTTACAATCTTCAGGTTGAGTTTCCTCAACATTACCCCATGGAAGCTCCTCAGGTAAGTTTTTTTTCAGAATTTTAACATTGAATTTGCTTAATTGTGAATGTTAAGGGCTTTTACTTTAAATTAAAACCAGTTGAATCATGAGTGTATTGTTGTTTAATCAGGTAATTTTTGTCCCACCAGCACCACTACATCCTCATATATACAGCAATGGACATATTTGTTTAGGTACTTATTGATGATTCACTCATTACTCTCTGCTTATGCTCTTGTGTTATTGGTTTCTCTGAAAGGCTAAGTCAAGTTGTGTGTGTGTGTGTGTGCCTTCAATTTGATGTTTAAAGCATTTGTGTTTTTTGTCTGATTAGTCTTGTATAATGCTTAACTCAATCAAGATAATGTGCCTGTAAATCCAAATTTTTATATGTTTAATCACAGAGTGTAAATTTGGTGAAAAAGAAGCAGAATAACAGTATCAACAGTGTTACTTGGTTTGTCTGATGCTTAAGGAGTTCTTAAAAATGAGTGGTTGATAATATGAAACTTAGAGTAGATAACTTGGTACAGATTGCTAGGCTTTATCTGTTGTACATGATCTATGTAAAGTCTAGTAGAATCAGAATGTTTTTCCATGCCCATAGCAGCCTCTTGAATTTGCTCTTCACTCTCTATTGGTCCAACAACTTTGTATAGTCTTCTTTCTTCGTCTTTAATACCGTATTTCTTGCACATTGTTATGCATTTTCATTTCATTTTGTTTTCTGGTTTCACAATATAATAAGAACATGAGAGTTGTTATCTGGAATTCCTTAATTTATCATCTTAGGATAAAGTCCAGTAGGATTGAGCGGTGTTTTGTAACACTCTTTTGTTCCTTTTTGCAGATATTCTGTACGACTCGTGGTCTCCAGCAATGACAGTGAGCTCAGTCTGCATCAGCATTCTCTCAATGCTCTCAAGTTCACCCGAAAAGGTTTATACCACATCTGAAACTCTTCACACTTTTGTAATATCACAAAGTTTTGAAACCTTTTGACCCATCTACATAACTCATTACTATGTTTAAATCTGTTCTCAGCAACGCCCGACTGATAATGATCGATATGTGAAGAACTGCAAGAACGGGAGGTCTCCTAAAGAGACAAGGTGGTGGTTCCATGACGACAAGGTATAAATGGTGACCCTAAAGATGTCTCCATTGAAATTATAAAACACCAAAAGAAAGAGGTTTATATAATTTCCCTATGACTGATAATACTAATTGGAATGAATTTCCTCATGGCCTCCTCCACTTTTCTTATATTATGTATAAAAGACATCTGAAATGTTTCAGTGTCCCAATTGACCACCTTATGCTTTTGTCCTCTCTGAAGACTATTGAGATTTTAGGCAATAAATTTAGTATTTGGCAATGTGTTGTTCATGTTCAAGTATCAAATACCAACTCAAGTTGGTGCAGGAGACAGATTTAAGTCTCAATTGATGGCTACTTTTTTCTTTTCTTTAAAAAAGCTTCAATAATAGCAGCCTTAAGAAATCTTTTTGTTAAGATGAGCTTTAACAACAGTTTCAATTGATGAACTTTTTGTTGTATTTCTTATCGTCATCGAAAATGTAAACATACAAGAGCTATAATTACATGATCTCTTAGTTCACGAAAGTTAAAAATTCAAACGTACTTGGAACAAAAATATTGGTAAGTCTATTTGAAAATTGTGGTTAAACATCCATAAACAAGTCACCAGAAATTTCTAAGTATTTCTTTGAAGTTTGAACCATTGATTTTCAAATGTCTGTATTGGCAGCAAAACAAACCGTTGATTCTCAATACCCGATTGATTGGTAGTAAAATAAACTACTAATGCCTGATTAGTGCTACCAATCAAATCCCTTTCATCAATTTGTATCTATGTTGGTCACTTAAATCCATGGACCAATGCTTCAAAATGCAATCTTGTAGTCACTTAACCAACTAAAGACACAAATTTGTAATTGTGAAGAAAGTGCTAACTAAAATGACATGGCAAATGTATTTTGTAAAGTTTGATTTTCGGTGGAAGGTTAAATTCTATACAAGTATATTAGTTTTCTTCTTTTTGTCTTTTTCATAATTAGCCGGCCAATTAACCAAATTTCCACATAATGTATGCGTTAAGATTGATTAGTACATAACTGACCGGCCAATTAGTCAAGTTTCTATATAATGTAGGCGTTGAGATCGATTTTTCCATAACTGACCGACCAATTACCCAAATTTCTACATAAGGTAGGCGCTAAGACTCGATTTTTGGATGTGCAAATGCGTCTGCCTTTAGTGGATTTACCATCTGTCACTAGACTAAATGCCACTTGTGCATTAGTTTTCTTCTTTGATAAACAAAACTTTGCCAAAAAATACAGAGTAAACGAAAGAAGAAATCGTTGAATATAAAGGTTTGCTGATGAGTGAACAAAGAGTGGCAAAGTTATTATTGTGAGTGAGTTTAGGTACACTAAAAGTCATCCACAAGATATTGTTACGCTGCGGATTTCTGTGTAAATTAATCTATACAACTGGTTTTTCAGAACTGTTTTTAAGTTAAATTTTGAAGAGTTAACACTGCAGAAAATTCTGATAGAATGGAAGCATTGTAAAACGATTATAGCCGATAATTAAACTATGGCATGGCATAACAATACATATTGCAAGAGTAATAACATAGAAAGAACAATTAGCATAGCTGCGAGTTATCAAAGTTTGCAACATTTATTCACCACACAAAAGAACACACAATAAGTTCATAAAACTCTGGTGAACAAAGGATTTTATTAAACACATTACCAAATTAGATATAGATTAAAAGCAAACTCAAGCTGTTGCAACAGCCTGTGTCACAGCAGCAGCCTTGTGCTTTTCAAGCTTGGCAATGATGTCATCTTTGGCAGCTCCAACCACTGTATCGAGGACCACTCCTTCTTTCATGTAGATAAACGTTGGCATTGCTTGAACGTCAAAATCCTTAGCAACAGTCTGCACAAACACAACAATCAATGTTAAAAGACCAGAGCATACTATTACAGTAGTACATGTGAACATTGCAAGGTTGATAATGGAAAACTCACGTTCAATTCGTCAACATCGACTTTGAAGAACACTACATCAGTGTGCTTCTTGGCTAAATCCTGAAAGATTGGTGCAATGAAACGGCAAGGTGGGCACCAAGTTGCAGTGAAGTCTATCACAATCTGTTTCCATTCATTCCACAACCAAAATTTTAAATAAGAATGAAGCTAAACTAATAAATAGATGCATCAATGGGTTATTATCAAGATAACAAAATGTGAGCTTTTCATGTGATATGAAGAAGGCAGCTCCTACGTAAATCAACTAAATTTGAAATTTTTATAAAGTTTCTAGACTTCTGAATGAGCAAAAACCATTAGAGAATAAACACATATACACAATAATAGCGATTTTCATGTGATCTATAGCAGATGATGCAGGGAATTCAGTTTTGCATAGTAGAACATTTTCATAGAACAAGATCATTTCCTATGAAATTCACAAGCATTGGTACCATTTTATCCTTCTTTATCAAAATATTAGGGTTTTAGCTTCTGAGATCTGATGCTAATTCCGAATTCGACATATCCAGAAATGATAAGCAGCGAAATCGGAGCAAATTTTGAACTACTAAGCCAGAAAATTCACAGCAAATTCAGAATTCGTCATATTCAATGATAAAAACAAAAAAACCTGGAAACCAATATCGAAACGAAAAGCAGAGCAATCGATCAAAAGCAGAAACGTAAAACCCTAAATTTCTGAATTTAAAAACAGAAAATCGAAATTGGAGAGTACCAATTTCTTGGATTCATTGGCAGCTTTGAATTTCTCGTTCCAGACTTCAACGTTGGGACAAACAATAACTTCTCCTTCAGCAGCCATTTTTTTTGTTCTTCTTCTTCTTCTTCTTCTGTGTGTTTTTGGATTTAGGTTTTGATATGATGAATGAGTAATGAAGTGATTGTTCTTCGTCTCGACTCGGTTCTTCTTATAAGGTTAAGGAAGCGAACAGAATCTTACTTTTTTTTTTTTTTTAAGTTTATTTTAATAACAAATAATTTCTCTTTTTGCAATTTTTGTTTGTGAAAAAGGACCAAAATCACGCGGAGGAATACGATGCGTGACTGAGAGATCCAACGGCTGAGATTGAAGATATAACAAATTAGGATTCGTCTTATGACGCGTATTATTTACGCATATGGATATTACAAGAATTTGTTGGAATGGACTGTTTATTTTAAAGTAATATTTAAAATATAATATAAAACAATTAGGGATAGTTATATACTAATATATGAAGATGGAAACAAAATTTAATTACTTTTTCTTTTAACTATTTATTTCAGTCACCAGTTTTAGGAAATTTTGTTTTAAAAAGTTTATTTTTGTTTTAAGAATTAAAATTAAAAAGGGAAATCTATCTAGGCCAAAGAGGAAAACTTTTATTAAAAAAGAAAGGAACATTTATAGGTAAAAAAAAGAAAAGAAAAATGAAAGGTGAAGCACAGTAATAAACCAACAAATTTGAAATAAAAAATAAATTAGACAAATAAAATTACATAGTAGTATAGTTCTAGCCCTGTAACGAAGCGGATATTTGGGCATTTTTAGGATATCGGTATCGGTATTCGTGATATCTATTTTTGTTTTTTCATTTTTATTATAAAAATTATTAAAAATGTATTTAAAAATATTAAAAATTAAATTTTATAAAAAAAATACTTAAAGTATTAAAAAATTATATAAAATATTTAAAAATTTATTTAAATATTCAAAAAATATTAAAAATATTAAAAATATTAAAATTTTCATAAGAAAAAAAAACCGTAATCCACGGATATCCGTTTTTAATTTTGCATTATCCGTATCCGTATCCGTTATCCGCCGATCCGTGAAATCATGATCCGTATCCGTATCCGTTTGGTCCTCATATCCGTTTTCTGAATCAAAAAACGGATACGGATCCGGATATCCGTTGGATAATAGATCATGATTCACAAGCCTAGTATATAGTTCTATGCATAAAAATTATTGATTACATTTGATCTTGGTTAACCGAAATATTATAGAACTAGGATTATAGCCACGCTATAACGTGAGATTTAATAGTTTTTTCAACTCATGTACATTCCCGAACTCGAATCAACCCGAATTAGAAGAATCGAATTCAAACCAAATCCGATAAAATATTTCAGTGGATCATAAACCTATATATTTAGGGAACCGAACTGGAACAAAATCAAAAACCAAATTCTAGAGGTGTTTTAATTAAATCTATATTTATTTTTGGATTTTTATATAAAAATATTACAACCCAAACTTGATCTCTACCAAACTGACCCGATCCAAAAAAATAAAATAGTCAAATGAGTGTTATCAAAAGAGCCAAAAACCAAATTAGAAAAATCAAACCCAACAAAATATCATAATAAATGCTAATAGGGTAGTTATAAACTTTATGTTAAATTTATCTTAAACTTTATAATACAGCCAAAATGAAAGTGTCCGGCTTTAATACATAAGATAGTAGTAATCATGACTTTTAGTTCGGTTCAGTTAAAACCAAGAACTGAAAATAATCAAACTTTATTGACTACATTTGATCTAATTTTCATCTGTTTGATTATTTTTAGTTATAAGTAATCACGTGTCATCCGCTAAAACTGAAAACCGACCCAAACAAAACCATGGTACCAATCCACATCAATAATCTACAATTATAAAAAACTCTAATAAACAAAACTAATAAAAATAATTAACTGAATAAGTGACTCTAGTCAAGTGGTTGTGCGTTAGTTTTATTGTCTTCCCCACCCAAATTCGATTTTAAGTAATTATATTTATCACATAAATATTGTTTGGGATTAAAAAGTTTAGAGAATTGGCTATAAATTAGTTTTGTGGATCCAAATCATTATGACGAAAAAAAGAAAAGCAATTAGTTGTGTAAAGGATATAGGAACTAATTCCTATTATAGGTTAGACATACCGATGGGTTGAATGATAAGACAAAACGTGACGTATCCAAAATAGAATGTTTACAATATGCAAATCCATAGGTCGTGTAAAGAACAAAATTAGTATTCCTCTAATCCAATTGGACAATTTCATTGGAATTGATTCCTTCCATGCCCAACAACATCTTGTCCTTAAATTGGATTTTGACTTATGAAGTGCTTTATTAGATGGAACATAAATTGTGTACACACAAGGACATTTTTAGTGCCAAAATTTGTCTAGTGGCATCTTTTGTTTTCTTCCAAGTTATCTTGCTTAACTTCATGTTAGCTTGCTGATGGGCTTATATGATTTGGACTGACTTCATGTACTAACATCGACTTTCGAAAATCTATGATCCTAATATTTTGTTTATCAACTAAATTTTCAATGAGATAAGAAAACTATTTATGTGGAATAGAGTTCACAAGAGGTGAGCAAAGACCTTTAAAGTTATGAGCAATTCAAAGTTTCAAGAATTAAAAAGAGAGAAAAAGATCGAAACAAACTATTCAGTCTTGATTAGTTTTCTAAGTATGGGAAGAACCCCAACAACTCATCTAGATGCGTTATCATTTGCAAGATGTCGACACAATCTGTCATTACTGCTACTCTCGTCATCTGAATAAAATGTAGGTTCAATATTTACCTAAAGAAGGGTTTCAACATCATAATGTAATGTTGAGAAGTTTTTCCTTATTCTTTGAGCTTGAATACACGCTCTTTCCATTGAATATGGGAAGTCAAACCATCATAACTCATTGGTGGTTTATTAAGCATTTGCCGGCTATGAGTGCTTTGTAGATAATTTTTGAAAAAAGTTTAAATACTGTTTTTAGAACATGTCGTATGTAAGACCACTCCATTCGGTCATATGCTTTTGATATATCAATTCTGACCACCATGAAATTTTTTTTGTCTGATTTTGTTGGTCCTGATGTGATCTAGTAGTTCATTAGCGATGAGGATGTTATCTGAAATTAATTTACTAGCCACAAAAGTTCTTTGTGTTTCTGATATAATCTTTGGGAGTATCTTTTGGCGTCTAGGGACTATAACCTTGGATAGTATCTTATACAAGACAGAACAGAGGCTAGTAGGTATAAATTCACTCATCTGAGAGGGGTTTGTGATCTTAGAAATGAGACTAATGTGGGTATGGTTCTATTATGTTGGAAATCTACCAACAACAAAGGCATCTTGGATCTCTTAGACTGTTTGTTGGCCTATAGTGTTCCAATATATTTGAAAGAAGGCACCTATCATTCTATCAGGCCCTGATGTGTTGTTGCTTTTTATGCTGAAAAGTGCAGTTTTAATCTCTATAGTAGATACCGGTTGCCGTAAGAATTCATTCATCTCGCTTGTCACCTTTGTAGGAATTAAACTACTCAGGTTGTGGTGATCTTGGGGGTTGGACAAGCGAAAGTAAATTTTAAAGTCGTCTGCAACTATAGTTCCTTTTGATCCTTCTAAAAATAAATTTTTAAAGTAGTCTGCAGCTATATTGTCGTTGAAGTTCTTCTCTGGTTCTGTTTCTCTGGTTTAGGTTTTTGCTTTTTCAATTTGCCATTAAAGAATCTTCAAGCTTATCTCTATTACTTGGAGCTAAGCCGCATAGTATATCTCTGAGTGATCTTCATTCACGATCTTTCATTCATGATCTCTTACCATAGAGAATGAATATTTCGCTCAAGTTCAGGAGCACTGTTTCGCCTCTGCAACTCTTGTGACTCTCTTTCTCTATGTTTCAATCTTCTTCACTGAATTTTTTGTACAAATTTATAATCAATTGGTTCAATCGATTCTTGTTCCAACATAGCGTGCTTACTTTAATTCAAATGACAAAAGTAGCTTTTACGACATACATCATAAAAATTTCGAAGCTAGTGTCTTCCCTAATTGACCAACTTGTATTCTTAGCATACTAAGAGAATTAATCAAGATTCAAAGACATTTTCAGTATTTATTTCCTCTTCTTGATTCCCAAACCTCTTAATTTTAAAATTGATAGACTTTTTAACCAACATGTTAGAGAGGATTGATATGTGTCTTAATCCTTTAAATACAAAAAACTAACTACTAATAACTCCTATCTAAAATTTTGTAAAAAGCCTCTCTCCGCTTACAGGAAAGAATTTAAGTGTTTTCATTTTTAGTTGGAGAAATGATTTTAGTTAAGTGGTCGTGTGTGAGCTCTATTGTCTTTTTCATCCAAATTCGACTTTAAATAATGATGTTTATTACATAAATATTTTTTGGGATTTAGAAGTTTGGAGAATTGACTATAAATTAGTTTTGTTGATCCAAATCATTATGATGAGAAAATGAAAAGCAATTAGTTGAACATTAGAAACATATGACATACCAATAATAGAGAACAAAATGATATCAAAGTCATTCATATATAAAGTATATAGGAACTAATTCCTATTATAGGTTAGATATAATGATGGGTTTAATGATAAGACAAAACGTGACGTATCCAAAATAGAATGTTTACAATATACAAATTCATAGGTCGTGTAAAGAACAAAATTAGTATTCCTCTAATCCAAGTGGACAATTTCATTGGAATTGATTCCCTCCATGCCCAACAACATCTTGTCCTTAAATTGGATTTTGATTTATGAAGTGCTTTATTAGATGGAACATAAATTGTGTACACACAAGGACATTTCTAGTGCCAAGATTTGTTTAGTGGCATATTTTGTTTGCTTTCAAGATTAGTTGTCTAAGTATGAGTGAAAACCCGACAACTCATCTAGATGTGTTATCATTTATAAAATGTTTACACAATTTGTCGTTACTGCTTAATATTTATCTAAAGAAGAGTTTCAACATTATAATATAATGCTGAGATACTTTTTTTTTTAATTTCTCGGGCATGAATATGAAAAGTAAAACTATCATAGGTCATTGGTGATTTCTTAAACATTTACGGATTATAGGTGTTTTGTGGAAAAATTTTGGAAAAATTTAGAATACTGTTTTAGATTAGGCTAGTTTTACATTTCAGATAGAGATAATGGATCTTGCATGAGAACTATGAGTGTTACCTTCCTTTCATTCAGAATTCGAGACGGCTCTTTTGATACCTTACTTTATTTCAAATAATAGAAGTGGTTTTCGCGACATACACCATAGAAAATTTATAGATAGTATTTTCCCTAATTGACCAACTTGTATTCTTAGCATACTAAGAGAATTAATCAAGATTCAAAAACATCTTTAGTATTTATTTCCTCTTCTTGATTCCCAAATCTCTTAATTTTAAAATTGATAGACTTTAACCAACATGTTAGATAGGATTGATATGTGTCTTAATCCTTTAAATACAAAAAACTAACTACTAACAATTCCTTTCTCATTTTTTTTCCCCTTACATATAAAGCAGACCAAAAAAAAAAAAAAACCAATCAAACCCAGAAAGGTTTCTTAGGGTTTTTTCAATCGAAGCGGGAGAAAAATCTCAGAGAAGCCATGGATGAAGCCTTGACGAACGCTTCTGCAATTGGTGACCAACGCCAAAAGATCGAACAATACAAACTAATTCTCTCTTCTGTTCTTTCCTCCAATGATCTTCTCCAAGCCAAAAAATTCATCGATCACAGTAATTTCTTTCTTCTTTACTCTCTTCTCATGTTTCCCACTTCTTAAGTGACTCTACAGTTGCTTCTTCTCTTTTAGAATTCGGAGTATGTCAGATTTTCTGGTTCGATTTTCCGTCACGGATGATTTTTGTTTTCTGACAATAATTTTATATGTATTCCAGTTCTTTCCGATGATGTTCCATTGGTGGTTTCGAGGCAGCTTTTGCAATCTTTCGCGCAAGAGCTCGGGAGATTAGAACCAGATACACAGAAGGAGATTGCGCAATTTACACTCACCCAGATTCAACCAAGAGTTGTTTCCTTCGAGGAACAGGTTTGTTTTCTCTTTCATGCGTCTACAGTTACCTTATTGTTACTGTAGCTATACTTCTTAAACCATGTGTAGTCGATGTAGTTAGTTCCTTAAGGATGCTCTCTTTTTGGTTAACTGAGAAGATGAGACAATGTACATTGTGTTGCTTTATAATCCTTTTGTTGTTAAGAGGCTAAATTGTTTTTGCTGTATTTTTAGGCACTTGTTATTAGAGAAAAACTTGCTGGCTTGTATGAATCAGAGCAGGAATGGTCAAAAGCTGCTCAGATGTTGAGTGGCATTGATCTGGACTCTGGAATGAGGTGTGTGGCAGTGAGAAACAAATTTCTAGTTTACCCTTATGTTCCTTTCAGTTACCTGATTTGAATTTGTGCTATTCTTTATCAGGGCCGTTGACGACAACTTTAAGCTCTCAAAATGTATCCAGATTGCTCGTTTGTATCTAGAGGTTTGGCTTTCCCTTCCAAGTACATATGCATAAAAGATATTTGTGTCTTCATTAATTTTTTGAGCATGTACATCTCAAATCTCAATATATGAGATGGATTTCCACGTAGCACTAATGATTTAAGCTAACATCTGTCTAGTTTCCTTATGTAACCGCACTTCTGTGGCAGGTAAAGAAGTTAGATAACCATGTGTTGTTAAATACTTTCAACACTTGGATTTTTTTTTTCTAGAGATAGATACTTTATTCAACTTAACAAGTTTGTTGACCAAATCTCAGTGTCATGAAACTATGAATCTTGACTGCGAAAAGAGCATTATTCTAGTTCACAAAATTACTTGAATATGTATTGATTCATGTTTTGAACATATGCAGGATGATGATGCTGTAAATGCAGAGGCTTTTATAAATAAAGCCTCTTTCTTAGTGAGCAGTAGTCAGAACGAAGTTTTGAATTTGCAGTACAAGGTTGGACCATTGTTATGTACTGGGTGATTAAGGCACACTATTTTTTGGGTTTTAATGTACTTCCTTTTCAGGTCTGCTATGCTAGAATTTTGGACATGAAAAGAAAGTTCTTAGAGGCGGCACTTCGGTATTATGGCATATCTCAGATTGAACAACGCCAAATAGGGGATGAGTAAGTGAACCGAGTTCTCTTCCTGCTACACCTGTACGGAAATTTTATCCTGTGTTGGTTTCCTGTCTGAATGATGTACTGATGAATCAGTCTTCTATTCTCCTATGAAACCCCTTATGAACTATTTTTCTACAGTTAACACCTCACACTGCAATTGATAGTCTCCCTGTTTTCTCTCCGATAAGTTTGTGATGTTATGTCGTCATTCTGACACGGGTCCAAATTGTTTTTTTCAGAGAGATTGATGAAAATGCATTAGAGCAGGCCCTGTCCGCTGCTGTCACATGTACCATATTAGCTGGAGCTGGTCCTCAGCGTTCTCGTGTCCTTGCAACTCTATATAAAGTAATTCCATGTGGATAATTAATTATTAGAATGCCATTTCTTGTTTGCTTCTTTTGTCATTTTGTTTCTCAAGATCTCTTTTATTAACAGGATGAGCGCTGCTCCAAGCTGAAGATTTATCCGATCCTGCAGAAGGTCCTACCTTTGTTTCCTCTAGTACACTAACATACAGTTGTATGCACTTGCGCGAATCATTTGAATTAGCATATTAGTCTTTAAGTCCACTTCTTATCCAATATGTTTGATTTATAAGCACATTTTAAGATTGGTCAGAATTACATTCTAACTTGAAGTTTTTATTGTAATTAGGTGTATCTAGAGAGGATATTAAGGAAACCAGAAATTGATGCTTTTGCAGAAGAATTAAGGCCACATCAGGTCTGAACTGATATTAAGATTTAGATGCAGTATTTGCATATATTTTGATTTGGTAGTTCATAACAAGATTTCACCTTATTGATTTTAAACAGAAAGCATCCTTACCTGACAAATCCACTGTTCTTGACCGTGCCATGATTGAGCATAACCTTCTAAGTGCAAGCAAACTTTACACAAACATAAGGTTTGAGATGTATAACTGGTATCTTCTTTATGTTAATGAGTCTTATTTGATCTTCTAAGCTTAATTCACCATATGTTGTATCTTAGGTTTGATGAATTGGGAACTCTGCTAGGGATTGATCCAAGAAAGGTAAATATTCAAAATTGATATGTAAATGCTCTGTGCTATACCCTTTTTGGCTTTCCCTGTAATTTAAGAGACAATTCTTGGCTGAAGGCGGAGAAGATAGCAGCTAACATGATCGGGCAAGACAGAATGAGGGGTTCCATAGATCAGGTAAGCAAATTGGAAGAAATCCTTTAGTCGGTTGAGTTATGTAAGCATTTTCATTGAAGAAGGTTGTCCTTGAACATGTTCAGGAGGAGGCTGTGATACATTTTGAAGATGACATTGAAGAACTACAACAATGGGATCAACAGATATCAGGACTATGCCAATCTCTTAACGAAATTCTCGATGGCATGGCAAAGAAAGGCTTGCCTGTTCCTGTCTGATTGACTCCTAGCCACGAGACCGACATATTAGCCGAGATGGGTCTCATACCCAAGTTTTTGCCATGATAACTCTGGTTTTTTGGACAGTCATTTTCATTCACCTCATTTGCTTCAGCAAAATTTTCATGTCTATGCCTTTAGGTTAACTGATAGAGAGGTGAAAGATTGGGCATTGAATGAGGATTTTAAAAGAAATTGAAAAAGAAAAAAAGAGGTTCAGGGTACATTTTAACCTCGGAACAAAAGATAATGATCAAAATCGATCCATTTTGTGTTTATATTTTAAAATTTTGATTCTTTGACGATCAAAACCAGATCATAAAACACAATTTGATTAAGAATAACAGTAATGAAAATTCTGTTGCAACAAAATTTCGGAAGACTTGCAATGACAAACTACTTCAATAATGTTGCGTGACACCAAACAATTTGAAGTTAAAACTTGGCCAAGTGGTTACTACACTTCAAGGTTCCATGTAGTTTCTGCGGTCAATTTCGGTGTTTTTACTTCGTCCGCGAGATTCACAGATGCGCATACCTGTTTGGAACAAGTAGAAAAAGCTGATCAAACCACCAATTCAATGTGTTTATGTATACAATGTAACATTCAAATCCGAGATAGCAGAAACAAATGAGCTATCTACACTTATAGGATCATGCGATATGTCTAGTAAGAAGCTATATGCATCTTATGCAGGAATCATTGTGCTATGTCAAATTAGGGATAAGTGACTGATATCGCGATTCAACAAAGCTTAACAGACTTAACTTTGCCATCAAAAACGATATCAAAGATATAAAACTGATATGGACTCTGAAGACGGTTAAATGCTTGTTTGTTTTACCTTAAATCCACTTGCTTTGTTGCTCCTTGACCATTCCATACCCAACAACTTACTAGATGTCTGATAAGTTGCCTTGAGATTGTCACCACCATAAACTTTTCGAGAAACCGCAAAATCCCATGTATTCTTGGCCAAATCATAGCACGGCTCGAATGTAGCTAACCCTCCATGGTTATAGCTATACTTAAGTTTACAGTTGTTTGTGCCCACCATGTAATTAGCTGAGACTTTGTTTGCTGAATCAAACGCAAGACTGCAATCAACAATGGTACGATTATCTGCTCTGCTATGAATGTAAGTCAAATTCAATGGCTTCTCAGCAATCCTTACTGTGTTCATGAACTGAAACCTAACATCCTGTAAAACCAGAAAAGACCAACAATAGTTGAGCATATGAGAATAAGAAACATTTCACCAAATATTGAATTCTTAAACTATTACACTTCACTTTTCTTCAGCTTGTGGATCATTCAAAACAACACTAAACCCTAAACCTTGAATTCAAGTTGAATTAAGCACTTGTTGCTTCATTTCTCCAGAAATTTAACTGATTGGAACTAAAGACGTAACCATATAGAAAAGCAAAAAACAATGATTTTATCAAGTTCAGTTTAATCAGAAACAATCTATCTGACTTACAGACACTCCATGGAAATCGAAAATTAAGAATCTCTGAGATTGCTATTTCAGCTCAATCAAAAGAGAAGAAGCAAAGAGCGTTATACCTTCTTAGGGACGTTGTACTCAACGATGAAGAAACCAGGCTTTTCGACGGCGAGAGCGAGTCCGTTCAAAGTAGGGCCAGCGACGAGAGTAGCATCGGTCATGGTAGCACGAAGCTTAAGATCACCGGCGTTAAAGGCGAAAGAACCAACGCCGGTGGTTTTGTCAGCATCGTACTTGCCTTTGAGAGAAGCCTTCATCGACATCTTCGTCAACGTAGAGAGAAAGAGAGAAGAGAAAATGTTTGGTGAAAGCGGCGAAAGAGAAGACGATAATAAGCAAAGCACGGTGTTGTGTTATTCTCCGCTTCTTCGTGTTCCTTATTCGCATGTGCGAATTCGTGCGTGTGCTTTTTTTGAACTCTCTGGTGTCTTTAGTCTAAACCTTTCCTTTCGTTCAGAAGGTTCAGGTTAGGATTCGGTAACCTTGTTACGGATACGGATATCCAAACTTTTAAAGATATCTGTATCTATATCCGTATCACCATTTGTATCCGTTTTAACGGATATCTGGACCAAAAATAACCGCGAAAAGAGTAGTTAATTTTTATAACGGATATCCGTTTCTTTCATTATTTTTTTAATTTTTACTATTAAAAATTATTAAAAATTTAAAAATTTAATTTTTATAAAAAAACTTAAAATATTTTTAAAAATTATTTAAAATATTTAAAATATTATTAAAATATTCAAAA
>OVBA01001922.1:0-38549 GCA_900406435.1 Lepidium aucheri
TATAACACAGTATTTAAGTTAATGTTATGCTTTTATTATATAAGAGATAATCATGTTTAGCTGCTCCAAACCGAATTAAAAAATAAAATGTCGAGGACATGTGGCCCAGTGGTGGTGCTCACTTTACAAATCTTCAAGTATCTTCGATTTCTCTCCACCGCAAGGGGAAGGAAAAAAGAATTTTAGGATATGGGCTGAACTTTGGTAATTGGAATGAGCCTTGTTGATCTAATTATAGTAAAATTGAAAAAAAGTAAAAAAAAACTAAAATTGTGTGATAAAGAAAAAACAAACTGTAAGTCGTAACCAAGTACAGAACAAAATCAATTGGTTTTATATTTGCACAAATTTGAGGTATTTCAAGTTCAAATTTAGTTTTATTCAGAAAAAAACTAAAAGAGAGTTTCATATGATAACAATATCCATAAATCCAAGTGATAATGGCCTAGTGGTTTAAATTTGGTACTGTTGTTGCCAAACATACGTATTATTAATGGTTTCTTCAAATGGAATTCATAAGCTATAACCAATTCGAAGAATCCCTAAAGGATCCACAAAGCTGAAAACAAACAAAGTATGTAGAAAAGGCAATATAACCATGTTTAATTACAGGGTACTAAGGTGCTTCGAAAGGCGTAAGCTGAGAACCACAGAGGCAAAGAAGAGCTTCTTTTTACAGAAAACATCTCTTTCCATGACTTACTTTGTCTTTGATAGACCAAAACTTGTTTATGTGTAGCCAAGAAAACATACTCATCGGTCTGACAAATCGGGAAGATTCCTGGTACCAATCCTTTGATACACCTTAAACTTATTCTATCAACAACAATCCAAGTTTCAGTTTCATACTCTTTCATCTTCCAGATCTTCATCCACACATCTGATAACTGAATCACTGACAAAAACCCGTCAAATTCCAAGAGATAAATCCGATTACCACCATCCCCACATCTAATCTCATCAGGCAAAGAAAGCTTTCTCCACACATCATGTTCAACATCAAGTGCAAGTATATAACACAAACCACCAATCAACCAATGAAGCATCCCATTGACAAACACAACCTGGTTCTTGCTCAAGTGTGTGAAACTACACTCTTCTAACGTCGAATGAAACTTCCTCCATTTATTGGTCTCAGAATCAAACACCAAACAAATGAAAGTACCATCGGGTCTTTGACCAAATGATCTGTGGTAACCAGCCAAAACCACATTAAACTTCTTCTTGGTTAAGTCACAAGCCAAGCCAACAAGAGTTGCCTCACCATCTGGATAAAACCGAGTCACGGGTCTTTCACGGGTCCTAGGCAATTTCCTATACTCCCTAGTCGATGGATTACAAACATAGTAAACACCCTTTTCAGGAATACTAGAGCAACACACTAATCCATTACAAGAAACCCTAATTTTCACCCTATCTCTCAGAAAATTCAATGATAACTCAGAAACACCTCTCAGATTATCAACACAGATCAAACTCGAAGACTCTGATACCTCAGCAACAAGAAATTGCTTCTTTACAGAGATTTCATTAAACAAATTAGTGAAATATTCTTCGGAGGACAATCTGTACCATGTTTTGCAAACGGATTTGAACCTGAACAGAGATTTAACAGGTAATCTTGCAAGTATCTGAAGAATAACCTCATCAGGAAAAAGAGCACCTTTTTCCTTCTCCATTACCCGATCAATCAAATATCCAGGAAAAGATGAATCTACAATGAGCAAAACCTAAATTTCTCGTCTTACCGCATCAGATGAACCCTAGACTTGAAATCGAAAAACTGATCGTAAAGATTCTGGATTCTGATTACCCATCGATGGAACTACGATAAGAGGAAAATTGAGAAAGGATTAGAATTTCGTTTTAGAACAAGAAATATATACAAGAAGACCATTTGAGAGATTGAGTGATGAAAATGGAGAAACAGAAAAATGGAATCTCGCGCGAGGGTTCAACAACTATCAATCTATTAATGGGGAAGAAGAAGCGCGTGTTAATGATGCTTCTTACATCTTTGTTCAATTTAGGCCTAAGGCCCATTAATCGGGTGATCAGAAACAAGCCCATCAATCTTAAGAAGGTTGATTACATAAGCCCAAGGATAACAATTTAATCTGGACGACGAATCTCCACATAAATTAATCTAGCAATTGTGGACGACGAATCCTTCTATTTTGAATTTAGTGGATCTTGTTAGAAAATAATAAAATAATTTCTTAAATTTTTGTTTATGTTAGTTTAGACTATTTTTCTATTTGTGTATGTCATTTTTGTGAACTAGTAATGCTGATTTTCTTTGCATCCTTCTAATTTGATGGGATGTCTCTAGGAAAAAAAATGATATTATTAATGTAAATATTATGAAAAAAGAAACCATTTGGTAAGTTGTTCTAGTGTTCGAGAAATCGGCCTAGGCAGTCGTCTAAGACGGACCTAAATCGTTTTGATTAGGGAAAATCAGATGAATTAGGTGGATTAGGATAATTTAAATGATATTGGTGGTAATTAGGAGGTGACTAATCGATCTAGGTGTTTTTTTTCCTAAATTCAATTTAAATCAATTGTAAATTTATACCTAAATAACATTAAATTATTTATTATAGAGTTTGAGAACAAAATTTTTATTTTTATATTTATAAATCATGTAATTCTATGATTTTTTATTTTTATCTTATACATAATATATAATATTCTTTATTTAAAAGCCGTCTAAACTGCCGGAAATCATCTAGACTCTGACTAGTTTTTCTAGGCGTTAGGCGGAAGGTCACCACCCGACTAACGCCTAACGTTTTTTGAACACTGAAATCTAACGCATAATTCTTGTAAATGAGTAAAATATATGTGAAAGCTAATTGCTTTTAAAGATTGGAAAAACAAACAAGAAATATATGAAATTTTTCATGGCCAAATTAAAAAGCTGCGAAACGACAATTTTTTTATCATATAAAAAACGATACTAGAAAACCATGAAATATATATAAATAGCCATGAAAAAAATAATGACAATCCTATAAGCACAGAACTATTTCATAACTCAACATAATAAAATTTGTTTATGAATTAAAATACAAGAAGAAAAATGGTTTCTTGAAGGGGACTTTATATTAAGCTCTTTTAGCTCGTAACATATACAAAAAATGTCTTGTAGTCTACATAAACATATATACATGGTACAAAAGATATAGTGATGCATATAATGGAGAGATGAATTATTAAAGGGAGTAGAAAGTGTAATTGAGGAGGAGGATTTGTCGGAACTTGGTGACTTTGTCTCAATGATTTGTGTCTTTGGTCACATCAATTTCCTCATCTTCCTCAGGCAACTTAAGTTGCTTCATTTACTTCTTCAATTTTGTCTCCCTTTCCCTTTCTTTTTTTCTTTGCTCCATTTGTCTTGTTTGATCATGATTCTATTTCCCTTTATCTTTCCCAAGAATATCAACTATTCACTCTGTTTTTAGTTGTTTTAGAAATTTTTTTGTTTTATTTTATTTGATGTTTTCATATTTCTATACAATATTTATTATGTTTTTAATGTTTTAAACTGTTTAAATTTTGTGATAAAATATGTTTTTAGATAAAATGAAAAATTCAATGATTTGTTAATATGCGTGAAAAATCTAAAATATCAATTATAAAAAATAGAAGGAGTATTTTGTCGCTAGCTTATACTCCAACTTTTCTAATTTTTTTTTTAACATTGGATCGACAAGACCCGATCCATAACCTAAAGTCCACCTCTAAAATTCTTAATTTAAGCTAGCATAATGCAGCGGATAGAAATCGAACCCTGGTGCCAAGTCATTAGCTGGATCATTTTAACCACCAGACATATAGCAACTCGGCCTTCCACTTATCTAATTAGAAGATGTTTTAAAAAGTTCCTATATATTAAGAAATTTGTAAAATGACATTGTACCCTTATATATTATTTGAAAGTTGAAAATTAAAAGAATTTAAAAAGTGAGAAGAGAAAAAAAAAATAAATGAAAGCAAAATAAAAAAAATTTAGATCAAATATACATTAGAAATGTAAAACATCAATTATTTAAAACAAAATTTTATTCTAACCTAATTGACTTCTACAAAACCTAACAAGAACATTTAAAAAGGACTATCTTAACTAAATTTGTACTTGTTGCAATCCGAGATCCCACATTTACATACAAGATTTTTTTGTTAATCGGAAAGCTCAGACTCTCAGCTCGAATCCCCCATATTTGGAACCAACCTTTGTTAATACCAAAATAATCGAACTAGGAACAAATACCAAAACCAAACCAGGTGCTTGAATCAAATGATCTTGTAATGTCGGAATTTGCAATAGAATTATACTACAATTTGCTTAATTCAGAAGTTACAAGTTATTGTTATAGGGATTATGAAATTTGAAAACTAATAATTTTTTGGAGTCGAAGCATGCATCCCCACTATGTTAGTGAAGTTCTTTTATTGTCCTTTTAGGGTTGAATTTTGATTTTTGGTTTGTCTTGGTGTAGAATAAAAATAACTCGATCTAGTTAAGTCCATGACTCACGTGTGACTCTCCCCTGTCCACACGAGCTCGTCAAGAAGATTCATGATATAGGAGAAATGATGCTTTCTCTTAACACTATATATATGACTTTACTATCTTAACATGATTATTTTTTAAGAAAATTGGGATATTAAGAAGAAAAAGTATGTATAGTAAAGGTTCATGATTCGATTCCACAAAATTGATGCATGCACGTGTTGTTATATTTGGACATTTGGACACTGTCCCGAGTGCTTTATTAGAAGTGGGTTAACAGAAACTCTTGCTAAAGAGCTAGCTTAACCCCATATGGTTGCTCTTGAACCCGACATTAATTAGTGTTTGTAATAATTTTTGTTTTTTTTTTGTTTTCTTTCGACATATATATGTTATATTAATTTTGAAAGGCAAGAAGAAGACAAAGAATTATATAAGTACAATTTTGTGAAAGATTACAAACACTTGGAACTAGCCAATCCGCCCTGTTATAATAATTTTTGAATATAGAAAATACAAGACAAATATATCCCAAAAGAAAATCATATTTTCTTTTTGTTGTTACTTTGTAGAAAATACAAGAAGTGATATATATGTATGATGAATCTATAGGCCATAGCTACGTCCGTATGTCTATTAAAATATGACTCTTTATAAATACATAATTCAAGGCCTCCACTCTCTTATGATCTTAATTTCTCTCAAGTCATGGATGAATTATGGGAATGTGTTTCATGGATTCAAGGTATATATATATATATACATATTACAGAGTTGTAATAAGTAATGTATATTGTAACAATTATGTAGTTACATGAATTTGTGGTTTGCTATTAGGACAAAAAGACTGTTTCAAGAACATGAAGAAGAAGGCGATGATCAAGACATGTTGTGCTCTGTGATCAAAACAATGACACTATCTTACCTGAGCTTTATTAATTGCTATTTTTTGTTTTTTTTCTTGACCTTGTAAGACCTTTTCTCTTCTCTCTCTGCCCTTATATCATCTCCATCTTCTAGATTTCTTGATTCTGCTAAGTTTCTACATTATTTGTTTGTTTTTACTAAATCGATCAACTTTTTGTTGTTTCTCTTTAGATATGTCGTCTGTCTTCTTTGTATATCCCTTCTGAGCTATTGAATTTCTTCACTAATTACTTGTAATGCTTTATTGAGATCTTAGAGACATTTGTAAACACACTCTAATGCAATAACATAAAGAAAATGTGATGAGTAATTTAGTTTGATGATCTATGTGTATATATGTAATTGTGTTTAAATCAACAAGCTATGGTATGTATCAGCTTATTAATCTATGTTACGCATTGACTCTTACCAAATACACTTTTTAGATCCTACATATCCCCAAGATTTGATTGGTTTAAACCTTTAGTGAGTATGATTTATAAGAAAAAATTATAACCTTATAAATAAATAAAACGCGAAGTTACGTAGCTTTTGCATTCGATATATGAATTGAAACCATCTAATTACCATCCATTAATTTATATTGGAATCAAGAACATACGTTATTACCATCGTGATTAGCTGGAAATAAAATTGTGGCTATGCATGGCTAAATCTTTTTCTTTTTTGATAAGTTATAGAAGATATCATTATCGAAAGAATTTGAGAATTTACAAAGATTTAGTTCTAATGTTTGTTTGTGATGGCTCAAAAAAATAATTCCAAACATATTTCGAGTTTTGGTTCTTTCAACCCTTTTCTCAAAGACACTTATGTTTGGATCAATGGCTCAAACACTCTCATTTGGAAAGAAAAGAGCTCAAATACTCTCTCATTTCTACATTAATTAAATTAATTTAGTATTTGTTAGAGAAAGAGGAACAAATTGGTCGGTGAACTTGGATAATGATTGAATCGTGCTGGAGTGCACTTTCCTTAGAGTATTTCGACCCTTATTCTCAAGCCTTGGGTTACACGAAATCCCTTCTAGGATACGACAATCAAAGTTCTCTCTTGTTCTAGGCTAAGATACAAAAGAAACAATTAGAGGTTTTGTGTTTTGTTTATGTGTTATTTGCTAAAATTGAGACTGAATTTTAAAACATGAATCACTCTTGTTATCTCTGGTTTTTTTCTTATGTGCCAAATGATTCCAAGACCCTATATTTATAAGGGTCAAAGCACCCGTTCGTATAGTCATATTTGTTCGTATAGTCACGTCCGTTCGTATGGTTGTGACTTTTAAAACCAACAGTTATGACTTTTAAAAACCAACAGTTGCGATCTTTTAAAATCAATAGTTGTGATTTTTTATTTTGTACGTTTGCAACCGTACAATTAAATATGACAACCGTTCATATCTAAACTTAAATAACCAACATTCCTCCCCCATTTAAGTTTAATATTTTATTTCAAATCAACTAACATAAATCAAACTCATGCATAAATAAAAATATAGTGACGATTGAATTTTCATCTTAGTAATATTACACATTTCAAATATCCGAGAATCAGGATGTCCAATAGATTGAATCCTTTCAACTCATTTAAATACATGAAGATAACATACACACAAATTTCTATTCTACTCTAAGCGTTTTCCTCGACACTATTATTAACCATGTGTACTTATCCTTTCATGAGTATATACAAAGGTAAGTCCAAGCTTCTCGAAGCGGCTGTACTTCACACTCATATAGGTAGATATTATTAATCTTGCACCTGCAAATACAATTTTTCAAAAGATCTATTAAGAAGACGGCTTAAACCTATCACTTTCTTGCAGGTCTAAGCACTTACTTTGGGATAATATAAACTAGTGCTTCAATATTTAAGTGTGGGCTTTCCGCGTTGAATTCAGCCTCTAACGTCGTATTAGAGGGGAATTGGGTATCCCACCCTTAAAAATATTTCAAATGGACTTTAATCTCATCCTTTTTACCGACTTTATTACTAAGTCCCTAGTTAGTCATTTTGTCAAATTAATGATCGGCTAGATTTTGTTGAGACCGAAAAAAATATAAGGTAATTACCCCGTGAGTGATCAACTCACATATTTTACTATGTCGAACTCTCATGTGTCTTGACTTACCATTATACAATTGGCTATAAGCTTTAGCCAAAGTAGCTTAACTATCACAACAAATAGAAATAGCTGATACTGGTTTTGGCCATAATGGAATCTCAGAGACTAAGTTTCTTAGCTACTCTGCCTCTCTCCCTGCGGCCGTTAATGCTACAAATTTTGATTCCATTTTCGAACTTGTAATACAAGTTTGTTTCTTCGATTCCCATGAAATGGCACCTCCTCCAAATAAGAACACCCAACCACTTGTAGAAGAATGATCTTCTACGTTGGTAATCCAACTTGCATCTGAATATCCTTCTAAGACCTAAGGAAATTCAACATAGCTGGAAATAAAATTGTGGCTATGCAAGGCTAAATCTTTTTCTTTTTTGATAAGTTATAAATATCATTATCGAAAGAATTTGAGCATTTACAAAGATTTAGTTCTAATGTTTGTTAGTGATGGCTCAAAAAAAAAATTCCAAACATATTTCAAGCTTTGGTTCTTTCAACCCTTTTCTCAAAAACACTTATGTTTGGATCACTGGCTCAAACACTCTCATTTGGAGAGAAAAGAGCTCAAATACTCTCTCATTTCTACATTAATTAAATTAATTCAGTATTTGAAGAAAAAGGTGGTTGATTAGTTCTTTGTCCAGAGTGTAAGAGTTATTTACATGACCCAACTACCCTATTGTGTTCCAACCCCATTACTCATTTATAATTTTGGATCCATTTCAATAACCAACTAGAATATTAAATTAAACCAATGTAATCCCCAAATTTTACATTTTATCGGATGCCATTGTATCCTAAACCCTAATTTATTTCTTTTTACTCACGATTATTTTTAACTCGCGACGGCGATTTCCGATTTCACACTTGTTCTTCATCCATTTCTTCTTGTGGTTTCTCATTCAAACCACTCACATGGCAGGGACAAAGAATTTGTCACGGTTTTCATCCATTTCTTCTTGTTCTTCATCCATTTCTTCTTGTTCTTCATCCGTTTCTTCTTGTGATTTCTCATCCAGTACATTTTGGTCCTCCTCCAGCAAGAGATGAAGAAGAAGAAATCAGAGAAGTAGTCGAAGAAGAAACTGAAAAAGAAAGCAAAGAAGAAGAACAAGACGAACTAGGAGAAGAAGCGAGAGTGGAAGATGAAGCAACTAAAAACACTCGCAAACAATCAAGGAGAAAGAAGATGTTTCATCAGAAACGAATACGATAATCCTCGAAGAAATCTCTAGCTCATATTCAATTTGTGTTAAACATGGATTTAGGGTGGATTTTAAGAAAATGATAGAAATAATCTATTTTAGTCTAAGTTGATTTCTAAATTGATTTTAGTGAAAGTTACTGATTTTAGTCTAAGTTAAACAGAAATTTCCTGATTTTGCTCTTCTGAAATGAATTTAGTTCAAGTTGACACAATTTAGAAATTGATTTCATTCGATCATGTTTCCTGATTTTGTTTCAGTTTTTATATGGTAATATGTTTAAGTATTGTCTTAGTCTTAATCTGATTATGGTAGTATATGTTTATAATTTGGAGTAGTTTGCAAAGTTTTGAAATTGTTTTGATATCGTCTTAGTTAACCGTTGATGAGATTGGAAACTGGTACTTATAGTTTTCATTGTAAGCTGATTTGGATATTGTAGTATATTTGGGTCTTGTCTTAGTTTTGATCCGATTAGGGTAGTATATGTCTATAATTTTGGAGTAGTTTGCAAAATCTTGTAATCGTTTCAATATTGTCTCTGTTAACCATTGAAGTATTGGATTTGATAGTTATAGTTTTGATTGTAAGCTGTTTTGGATGAATGTAGGATCCGGATGATAGAGCAACAAAAGTGATACCACCTTTGGCTATGTATCTTCTTAGAGCTGAGTACACAAAGACTATTAAAATAGCAACAAGGTGCTACATTGCAAAGATGGAGGAAAACATTAAGAAAATGCTAGACAACCTTGAGAAGTAGTGGTTCTATGAGCATCCTCAATTTTGTCATTTTCTCCATATGTATAGGGATGCTAATCAACGGTAGATGAGAATGTGGATGCTTCTACTGTGCTTGGCTCGAACTGAGAAGAGAAAGGAAGCAAGGTTTGTTGTCAACGGTGTACCAATTCAGTATTCATTAAGAGAGCACACCTTTTTGTCGGGTCTACATTGCCATGTGTTTCTCAACAATCATGAAGAGATTGGAAATTTCAGGTTTGTGGAAAACACTTTAAGAAAGATAAAGTGACTCAAGAAGCCGTTGAGAATAAGTTCCTGTCTTTGAGGACCTATTCAAATGGCAGGTTGAAGATGCATGTACTTTATCTCATGTATTCTATTATCAAAGGAAATTCAAAGCGAGTAGTATAATCAACTCCAGTTGACCAACTGATCAAGCGGATTATCACCAATCTTGATGATTGTGTGTCATTCTTGTGGGGTAGATTGTCTTTCTTTGATAATCTAAAAGAAATTGAGCCGATAATGAGCCTATTTGACAATGCTGCCAACCCGGGTTATCATTTTTCTGGTTTCTTGTTCCCTTATAGGTACCTTCTAACATTTGAAGCAATACCAAAAATGATGGAGAGGTTCCGGGTTAAGGTGAAGTATGCCCACAATGACTGCCCTAGAATGTGTAAGGTGAAGTTTAGAAGATGTAGGATGAAGGGATTTAGAATTCAAGAAATTAACAAAACACTTGGTAGAACAAAGGCTAGATATTTATGTTGTTGTACTAATTATTTTGGCTTCAGAAATTATGTGTTATTTGCTTGTGGAATTGATGTTGCTACTTAAGAGATGATTGAAAGCATCTTAAAAGCAACCCGAGATGAAAAGATATGATCAATGAGATTATAGAAGAAGAGGAAGCGGTTGACCTTGTTGTTGATGGATGGATTAGAAATATGGTGGATTTCGGGAAAAAAGTGTACTTCCAATAGATGGTGGATTTTAAGAAAAAAATGTACTTCCAAGAGAAGCGCTTTGATGAGATAGAAGCTCATACAAAGAATAGAGGTGAGACCTCTCAGGTCGCAAGAAGAAAGAGAAAATCAAAGGTGGATTTCAGATCTAAAGGAAAGGAAGCTCTCTGAGTTCAAGCAAATTCATGATAGGCTTGATACCATGAATGGTAGATTGACAAACGTGAAAGAGCATGTTAAAGGAATGAGAAGAGGAGCCTTGGAGCACACCTATGATGTTGGTGCTGGAAGTGTAGCAGAAGATGGTCCCAAAATATGCTTGTAGTCTTTGGGGAAGGGACAAGTTGAGAGAAGAAAAAGATCATATGCTGAGCTAAGGAAACCACCATGCGAAGGATTTGAACCAAATATTACAAGAAAATCAGAGAAGCGAAATAGTTAAATTATTGGTTATAGTATTGAAACTAGTGACCGATCATTTTGTGTATTACTTTCTCCAGTTTAGTAGACTAATCTTAGTATTGATTTAAACTTATTGGTTTAGTAGGCAAACAATGGTGTATTGTTTTGGTATTACTTTAGACTTACAAATGTAGATTTGGATCTACATTTGGTATTGTTTTGGTATTGTTTTGGTATTAATTCAGAATATAAAATTTTAGACTTGGTGTATTGTTTTGGGTATTTGTTCAGACTTATTAATGTAAACTATACACCTTAATGAGTCAAAATAAAACAGAAACATTAGGAATTAAAATGTCATTAGAATTAACTTGAAAACATAAAAATTTATTAAAACCAACAAAACGGAATCATTAATTAAGAAATAAACATTATAATTAATATGACACAAAAACTGTCTTTGTTTGGTTAGTAGACTACAAACAAAACAAAGTACTTTAGAAAACGTAAATATTAGAACATAAATATTAGGAAGCCAAACTACTTCAAGACCCTTGCAATCAAATTTTTAGTTTTTCATTATCTTTGTTCAAATTTTTGATCTCTATTTTTAGCTCAGAAATCTCCTTTGAATGATCCACACACTTTTACTTTAAACTTTCTACCTCGTCCATAGCAAGATCCGAGTATGTGCACCGGTAGAGTCCATCATTCTGAAAATAAGACGTATTATCATTATGACTCATCCACCATATAATGAAATTGTTCTTTCTGATGAGTTCTTACCTCAAACTCCTTACAAGTGAAGTATGTCTTTTCGATTTTGTTATTTGTCTCTCTTATAATCTTCCCACCACATGGATATTTCGTGGGGATACCATGATCGCTATCTGCTACCCAATTCATATGTTTCATGTAATCAATAGTTTGTCTCTTTTCCTTTCTTTTATGTTCTCATTCGGGTCAAAAGATTTGTCACTCATGTTTACCTTAAACCACAATAAAATCAAAGAAAAAGCAAATGGAAGTCAAAATGTAAAGCAAAGGAAATTTAACTCAACCAAATTTGTAGTGATGGATAATGTAGATGAGAGAAATTCGAGTGTGGAGAGAAATAAAAATGTTTAGGAAGAAAGAAAATGTGTTAGATTTAAGGTGAAAGAATTGTGTTGGAGCTCAAAAACTTTTGAATCCAAGCTGGAGTAAAACTTTGAAATTTTAACTAAATCATTTCAAAAAATTCAAATTCCCAATCTTTCAAAGTTTTTTTTTTTAAGTTGATGAAACGCATAAGACCATTGTTATAAAACTTTGGTTTTGGAGGAAGAACTGAATATTTTTGTCAAGTTGATTCAATAAATTTAAATTTTTTGGATATTGTTATATCAATTATGTAGTTAGGCAAACTTACATATAGTTATGTTTTGGCTATTTTTGGCAAATAATATCTAACTCTAATATAAATTTATTGTAATTAGTTAAACCAAACAAATTATGTTGTTATAGTCTATGTATGACGATTACAAACACATATTCTTTGTTTTATACAATTATATTCACTTTTGGTTTCCAAATGTTGTTACAAGTTACAAACTCAAAAAATATAGTCATGATATGTTACTAATTTTGATAGATCCATAATGAATATGAAATCGTCAAACATAAAAAGACTTACAATAATATCTTACGTGAAAGAACATGAACCAACAACAATATTAGTTGGAAAGATTCATGATTAATATGTTTTCTAGAATACCAAACCAACCAAATATGTTACTATCTGATGTGAACCAATAACAATATTAGTTAATAACTTATGTTACATGAACCAACTTGAAAGATATGTGTAAGTAATACTTTAAGATATCATGAACCAACCAATTATATTACTAATCAAAAATACCAATGAAATTATTGAACCGAAGAATACCAATTAGATTGTTAATTGTATGTGTACCAATTTGAAATCATATGATATCGTGAAGAAACGTCGAATATAACAACCCTAATTGGTTGTCTTATGGAATGGTCATATTCTCACATAGAATTAACCAATATGAGTTATAAATTGTAATTTCAACAAAACGTATAAATTTTAATATTAACAGAATCATTGAACCATTTGGTTTGATTTTATTAAACAAGTATACATGAAAGAACATGAACCAACAACAATAAATTTTCTTTTAATTTTAATATGCACCGACATCAGGTACAAACAAGTATTTGGCAGATCTAAGTGGTGATGAGAGGGTTTACTTGATATCCCATTAATTTGAGGAATTTTATTTTTATATAGATATTTATGTATTTGTTAAAATTAAATGAAGTCTTTTTCTTTTTTGACATCTTATTGTGTTAACAAGTTATGTATTATTATTTGATTTGTTTTAATCAATTAAAAAAATGGAGGATGTTATTAAATATTTAGTCAATGTTTTGTTCTATTATGATATTTTTGCAATCTAATAAAAGAATAAAAATTTAAGTGTTTTATAAATTTGACACATATCAAGTTTGTTTACCAAAGTTTTATATGATGAATCAGCAAGTGTTGACTTGCTTCATCAAGATTAAGCAATAGTTATCGATCGAGCATATATTATATATGTAGATCCTATGTCAACTACTATATATAGGAACATTATATAGTAGTTAGAATCAATATGAAAATTCAATAACAAAAGTTTCTTTTTGATATTTCTTTAGAATCATCTTTTTAGAACTTCAGAAGCCTCACTGGCCTATTCAGGTTTGTTTATACCGATTAAAATTGTTATTATCTCGGTTTATAACAAGTTATATATGTATCTAGCTTTTTCATGGATTTTTAGAGTTGCAAATAATTCTAGTCAACTTTTAAAAGCAGAAGTCTGAACTTTAGCCATTATCATCACAGTTATTATTGTATAATTAATTCAATTTACTTAAATTTGACTCTAGTAAAATTTTTTTTGGGTTCACCACTGCAAACAAGTACACGACAAAGTAGTCTGACACAAAAAGAAATATGGGTCCACTAACGAGTTTTGTTGTTCCAGGAGAGATAAATAGTCACTCATTTCTTACCAAGAAAGAATATTAAGATGAGATCAGATAATAACGTAACCAAATAATTTATAATGGGCCACAACTAAATATAATGGGCCTCAAAAGACCATCTACAATAACACTTAGAACGGAATCATAATAATGTAGCCAAAGTCAATAAACAAACATACTGAAATAGAAACCAATACCAAAGTCTATGATCCATTGTTGTTACTAATGAAAACACTTCTCGAAGTCTAGGCTTGGCATAGGTCTATTACTTGTTCTTTGACATCTTTCACCAACCGATGGAAATTGGATTTCTTAAAGTCGTCATTTTCTTTTGACATAAGGTGGAGGTAAGACATACATTGCTAGAATAACATATATGATCCCAACCCAATGAGATATATATGGGACCAGATAAAACATCTGACTATACACCAACGCCCACTATTCCAGTAGATAATATTTAAACACAATTCATGTAAATGAATATTCACTGTCTTATACGGGCTACTCATATATATGAAAAGAGCGGCTATTGCATAGATACAAGGGTACTTGTCCATGTTAAAACGCTTGTAAGCACAACTTTTGTTTTTCAAATCCACCAAATAAGACTTATTATCTCACCCAACGACAACATATTTACGCAAGAATAAATTGTGCTCATAAATTGTCAAGTGTGTCGCATCCTCACATCTACTATGCAATTCATTATCCACAAAAGAAACCAAGTTCTGTGAGCTCAATGCTCAAATTCACAAATGGAAGTGTAGGATTTGTTAAACCACTCTCCCAATTCTCAATAATCGTATCAATCATGAGTAGTAAAGAGTACTTTCTCGCCTCCTTGAAAATATTATTCAATGATTCCTTACTATTCGTCGTTCTTATGTTTTACCTCTCTTTGGGAAAGTAACAACGAGCCTATTTTGCCAAGTCACCACTTCTGTCCAAATATTCTGTCACTTTTGGATACCTATATCTAAATTCTGCATATCTCGGCTCGAGCTCAGCCACAATATAAATCCGTGCCAACTCATTGAATCTCTTTACAACAATTTCTTTATGAACATTCGAAGTCTTTGATCTCACATATTGGGATAAGAGAGAGATACAATATCCATGCCATGATCTCGGGTACACCTCACTAATTGTCTTGATGAGACTAGGATTTCTGTCACTAAGAAAAATCAACTCCTTACCATCGTGTACAACGGTTTTCATTATAGTGAAAAACAACTCCCAACTTCTCACCATCAATAACTAAAAAACGCAACGTAATGATGACGATTTAGTTTGAGCTGTGGTAAAAATAAGAACACCACCACGTACACTTTTAAGGATTGTAGCATCCACACTAAGCATATTCCTCGTGGCCTTAAACCCCTCGATACAAGCTCCCAATACAGCAAATAAATTTTTGAACCATTTCTTGTCATCCAAAACCAAACTCGTTACAGTGCCAATATTTGTTTTCTCCAAGAAAAACAAATACATAGGCAACATCTTGTAACTATCTTCTGGATTACCACACACAATTGCATCTATTTTTTCCCTCTCAAAGCAATGTTATACGACACCTTCACTCCCACCTTTCTTTGCATAAAACTAATAAGAGACTTAGTAGGAGGAGTACCAATTGACCTGGGTAATCATCTCTTACAACATATGCAACTAAATCCAAAGATCCTCTAAAGTTTGATGTACTCACTGTTTCTAGAGAGTAAGAATACATGTTCTGGTGTACTTTAACCAACAAACTACATTTGCTTCATTGTGACTGTGACACTCATAAATACTACTTACAATCTTGTTGACGACATTTTACCTCTTATCTCCAAATATCCTAGTTCAACACATTGTAGTCATAAAATCTTCTATGTGACGCTCTAAACACTAAATCTTGCATTTGTTGTATACACATAAATTCTTTGCCTAATTCGAGACCTGTTCCATCTTCTCATTCCTCTACAAACTGAGTTTCTTCATCTTATCTATCACAGGGATCACAAGGCAGTTTAATACTTTCATTAAGACCATATCCATCACCTTCCACATACTTATTCAATGCCAATTCGTCACTACCAATTTTCACACAATTTCCAACACCAATGTTCTCCAAGGGATCATCATGTTCCTTTCCTTCCTCATGTATAGTAATCACATTGTTTGTTGTAGCATTAAAACCAGCACAACACCATAATTTATTCCAAGCGAACTTCTTGTCACCACTCTTAAATCTTCCTCCTTACCACACTTATCTACTTCCACATGCAAAAAACTTCTTAATTGACCCACATCCATGCTCTTTAGATAACTTTCGACATCCTCATCATCAAAAATATATGATTGCTTTCTTACTTCCACTGATAATGGGATGTAATTGAGTTTCATCTTTGTGCCTATATCCATATGAAGCTTCTTCTGTATCTTTTCTTTTAAGACAGAGTAACTGATATCCTTAGTACACGATGTTTAAAATGTTATTTTGTAGTTAATATCATCCTTCGAGTTCCAGTGATACCCTTCTTCAGTTTCAACATAACACCCTCCATAATCAAAATGAACAATGATTGTTTCCAATGTATATGCAAAAATAAAAATAGGTTTAACTAGTTATATATTAATCTAGGTATTCAACCAAAATTCAAACTCACCAAATTACTCTGGTCCAAACAAAATAAAAAATCTAACAATCATTCACACCTCATTGTTTTTCTCAACATAACATTTTCGTCTTGCTAAACGTAACACCCTCTTTAACTTGCTTTTCAAGTTTTGTTTGACAGACAATAACTTTCAAACTCAAGAGATGGCTTAACGCTGGAGATGAATATCTAAGCTGAAAATGAGCAAAGCGAGAATGCGACCACAGCCTCGCCGGAATGACTAACTTTGTCGGAATCTCTACCAGAAATGTTGTGGACGGTTTTAACGAAATTCTGTTTACCATCAATTAACGGAAGAAATAGATCAAAATAAATTATAGAAGAATAGAGTAAAAAAAGTGGTTTGACTCCAAATGAGTAGCTTAGGAAAACTCTCTACAAAAGAGAACATTTGAGAGGTTCATCCCATCTGAAGTTATGTAAATGTCGCATTTGATATATGAATTGAAATCCTAATAGATCTAGTTACCATCCATTGCTTTATATTGGAATCAAGAATAGACGTTATGATTACCATTATGATTTGCTGGAAATATAATTGTGGCTATACATGGTTAAATCTTTTTTATTTGTTTGATAAATTGTAAATATAAATACCAAAAGCACTTGAAGATTAAAAAAGATTTGGTCCTAATGTTTGTTTGTGATGGCTCAAAAAAAAAATTTACAAACATATTTCCAGTTTCAATGTTTCAATTCATTTGACGTTTTTTCAAAGATATTTTAGAGCATGTACAATGAGAATCTCTCACAGGAATCTCTTATAAAAATTATATAATAGAAATATATATACTATTGTTTTATTATAAGAGTCTCTCCAAATCCTAGGAACTCTCTTTTAAATGAGAGATTCTTTACTTTTTTTTTGTATTTTTTGATAAGAGACTTTTGTGAGAGACTCGCACTGCAGATGTTATTATGTTGACATAATCTTGCTAGTCACATATATTCTTAGTTATTTATTCCATAATACTTAATCTCAAATAGTCCTTATTGAGTATTGTCTCCACCTAATTAGTTTTTTTAGATTAATTTACTTTTAGTTTGTATTATATTTATGAATATGATGCTATCCAAGTGACTAAATTTAATTTCTTGTTTTTTTGTTTGTAAAAGAATGCCATCATTAAAAATCAAGAACAATGGAGAAAAAAATTAAATCGAGAAAAAAATTAAATAATTATTTAGACATGAGAAAAGAAAACCGAAAAAGAGAAGAGAATAATTGATAAGATCAGAGACTAATTCTATGCTCAAGTACATTGTAAAACCTCAAAGTTTTGGAATCTCTAGTGTAAATAGTCTTCATGGTAAGAAGAATGAAAATATAGTTGTGGGTGATGTGGGTTTAAAGGATTATGTGAAACTTTTAGATGAAGTGGATGAGCATGAGTTAGTCAACAAACCATAAGAAGAGGTTGTGTCTGAAATGAAAAAAAAAACGGTTTCATGTGCCTTTGAATTAATGTTTTTTCTTGTTTGAAATTGATTAAAAATGTTGTTGCTATAGGTTTAGAAAGTATATAAGAGATTTTTTCTTTTGAATAGGACCTTCAATTATGTCAGACCGGCTCGGTCTAGGACATAACGACTGGTCTCTAATCAATAATGGATACTCATGGCAACTTCTCAGCATGCTGTGGTATGGTCTTGGTTTTTGTAATCGAGTTTGCTCTTCTTTCTTGGTAGTTCTTTGTTTATCTTTTTGTTTCATTTGTATTTATTGTTGCATGTTTTTTCTATTTGTTGTAGGTTTTTGCGGTTGTTGTTTCATTTTATTTTTTTAGTAATTTTTTTTCACAACCATGTATAATATTTGTTAAAAAAAGTATATTCCCTCTGTTTTATTATGTAAATTGTTTTAGAGGTTTTTTTCTGTTTCAAAATATAAGTTGTTTTTCAAGAATCAAGGCAAAAAGTAAACTAAAAGTAAAGACAAATTTAATTCATCATATTTCTTTTCATTTTTTATTTTCTTTTAACTTATTTCTTTTTCTATTCTTTAATTAAAAATTAAGATAAAAGAATTAATTTTTTTAGAAAATACAAAAAGCAAATTTTTCTTAATCGGTGTGCATTCAAGCAAAACAACTTATATTATGAAACGGAGGAAGTATTAATTCAACAGTGTTTACTTTTAAAAAAGAAGAAGATAATAAGACCATTACGAACTATGCGCGTCTAATTCATCACATAGTAGAATGTATTTTAGTAAATTTCCTTCATTTTCTCAAACATTATTATAGTCAGATATATTAAATTTCAAAATTCTAATTAAAAGTAGATTTTTCAAAATTTTAAAATTATCACATATATATATAAGCTTATTATTTATATTGCAATTTGCGTTAAGAAGAAGTTGTCCTTATTAACAATTAGAATCTTTGATAAGAATCTCATTATCAAAATATCGTTCGAGAACTCTTTAGATGATATCCAAAACTTGATGAATTGAGCTTGGTTTTATCATTATGATAGCTTGAAATCATTCTCTTTGTATTATAGGATTAATTGCATTTGTTGCTTTCATTGTGGTTCAGTGTTAGTCTTATCCCGTTGTATCTTCAGATCTTAATATAATTCAGATTTAGATGAAGAAAAAATAATTAGAATCTAAGTAGGGAGAATTAAGTAACTAACATGTATTCAAAAACTAATTAAGTAACTAACATGTATTCAAAAACTAATTAACTAACTAACATAGTATTTTTTTTATTTAAGAAACTAATGATAGGGTCAAATTGTGTTAAGACTAATTACCTCTTGAATTGAAAGAATTGGATGGTCCACCTTCTCTTTCTTATATTTTGAAATCCAAAAGAAATCTGTTGAGATTTTTTGTTTTTGTGAGTTTACAATCTGCAACAATTATATGGGTTTCAACAATTATATTGAAGAAGAGTGATTTGCTGGGTTTGTTGTCCGATTTTCCGAAAAAATAGAATTGGTAAATTTTTTATCTGGAAATTCACTATCAAGTTATAAATTTTCAAGAAACGGGTTGGATTTGTAGATTATATCATAGAATCAAAGTCTTATAGTAGGATTGTGATTTCTTTGGTGTTTTTTGGAGATTCTAGCTTAAATTTTTAACAAGAACCATAGCTAGGGTTGAAGGTGTGTTTAAATCACTCATGAAGAAGATGATGGCGAGTTTACAGAAAAAAGTATCAAAAACGAAGACTAATACATTGTCAACAAATTTGTGTATTTTCGGTAAGTTATGTAGTTGCAGTAAAACTTCATGTCAGATGTAAAGATAATATGAATTGGTGCGTGGTAACAAAAATATGAGGTTCCAAGCGAGAATTCAAAAATATGAGACAGTCTCAATGAATCTATACAAGAGTTGAGGACACATACAAGAAGACAATAAACATTGTCTTGCAATCAGAAAATATACAGAGTCCAGGGTAAATTATTTGTTAGATGCAACCATATATGTTAGCTTGAAACGTATATATTAGCTGCAAAAAATTATGTGAAAAAGATGTTGGGTAAAAAACGGCAAGAGTTTACAAAATGAAGCACGCTTACACAGTAAAATACATATAAGTAAGCATAACACTCGATGATTACCAGGTAGCTTTACATAAACGCAAAGAGCTATCTCTTGTAGTGATACTCAAGCTTATCCATCTTTTCACACCTTCCTTGAATCATCTGCAATATGTGTTCGACCTTCTCGTTGGTTTCTTCATCGAACCACATCAGGTCTTTTTCTTCAGGACAATATGTTTCAGTGATATGATAGAATGGATATTATCCTGTAAATGAGATTGTAACATATAAATAGATGCAAAAATATATAATAGGTGCAAAACATATGAATAAGTGCAAAACATATAAATATGTGCAAAAAATATACATAGGTGCAAAAAAGTAATATAACTGCAAACATTTAATATAATTATAAACACTTAATATAACTGCAGACAATATTATTAACAGCAAGTATTAGTAGAGTCACCTAGGGGTGCATATATTAACAACATTATTCTGGAAATTTTCAACGACAACCATAGCTAGGGTTCCAGATAAGCTTCACATACCTAGGAAGAAGATAAAGATAATTTTACCGATACCTATTAAGATAACATATAATTATAAATTTATCATATAAAATAGGGAGAATTACTTAAATAGCACACATGTTGATAAAAATGACCAGATCGATATAAATTAATTTTTAATTACTATTATGTTTTCCATACCCAAAGTACCCTTATAAGCATTTGATAACAAAAACATAATTACAAGAATGCCATTATTATTTTTTTCACGTCAGCAAAAAATCCTATGTGGCAACAAAACTGCCTACGTGTATTAATGAAACTCGGCCTGAGATTTTTTCGGTGTAGTTATGGCTGAGTTAAATGATGAAGGCTGAGTTTATAAATCAACTGACTTATGATTTGGTAGGCTAATTTTACCATTTAAATCAGCTGATTGTACTGGCTGACTTACATAACCCTCAGCTCATTTATGAAATTTTGGCTGATTTATATACATTAGACATGGCTGACTTTAACTCCAACGGCTGACTCATCAAAACTTTGGCTGAATTTTTTTACGATGCGGCTGACTTAATTTTTGGAACGACTGAATTATCAGCATTCGGCTGATTTATGTGGCTGATTTATTAACATACGGTTGAGCTAATTGATCTTTTGATGGCTGACTTATAGTAAACCAGCCATAACAAGGCTGATTTATTAGTAGGTCAGCTTTTACTGGCTGAGTTAGTAATTTATAAATAATTACTGTAATAGTATGTGCGACAGCTGGTTTATACTACATCACAGCTGACTTATTGTTTTCAACTGACTTAATTTATTTAATGGCTGGTTTTAAAAACTTCTAAAATTACTGAAATAGTTTTTATAGTTACGACTAACTTATCAATGTCTTTGGTGGCAGATTTACTTAGGCGGACTTATGATTTCCTACAGTAGCGTNGTGGTTTCATGTCAGCAAATATGAGCTCCACGTCAACTCGTAGACATCACATATTTAGGTTAACAGTCCGCCGTCTCCAACCTTCTGGTTCATCCAATTTTACATCTCGCCCTCTATTTCGTCTCAGTTTGGAGATATGTACTTTAATGGATTCCGTAATTATAGGTTGGAGTTATCTTTGTTAAATATTGCTGTTAGACAGCGATATGCTAGGAAAGAAGATCTGAAAACCCGCTTGAAACACACACATGCTCTGTAACTGAGCGTTCCAACCGTTCATGTCAAGCAACACCATATATTTTAGGAGCTTTGTACAGAGATTTTCTTGGCGACATTGATCAATCAGTCAAACCGAAACATATTCAGGTGGTTTTTACCAAGCAATTTGGTATCAAGGTAAATCTTATACGGCTGATTTATATATATATATATATGATACGGCTGATTTATTTATATGATACGGCTGATTTATTTATATGATACGACTGATTTATATATATATATATATATGATACGACTGATTTATTTATATGATACTGCAGATTTATTTATATATATGGCTGATTCATTTATATGATACGGCTGATTTATTTATATGATACAACATATCAACAACAAATATAGTGGAGTCGATGAACAAGGTGCTTTTAAAAGCAAGAAGTTTGTCCATTGTTCCACTATTAGAAACAATTAGGTCAATGATGACGAGGTGGTTTTCTGAACGAAGAGAAGACGCATGGTCGATGAATAACAATGCTTACACGTGGGGTTGAAAAACTTTTGGAGGTAAGCCAGCCGTAACTATCCCATAAATCAGCCGTAACTTTCTCATAAATTAGCCATTTACGCATAAGTCAGCCTTTCACTCTTGTTTTGATTTCACAGGCTCGTGTGAGTGGTGCGAGACTCGCAGCGGTACAAAATATCAATTCAATGCACACAGAAGAGATATTTTATGTAGTCCTTACGCTGACACAGTAATGCCTTTGGATACGGCACTGCCTGTCCCTGACCAAGTAGCTGAAATTGTTTGCTTGCCACCGGTACCTCGACAACAACCAGGAAAGCCCAAGAATTCACGAATTAAATCCTCTTTAGAGGTGGTGTTAGCGAAGAAACGTCCTAGGAAGCGACACACATGTTCGATATGTAATCAAGTTGGACACAATGCAAAAACTTGCAACATGTAAATCAATAAGTCAGCCAAACCCCAAATTCTATGTATAATAAGTCAGCCAAACCCTAAATTCTATGTATAATAAGATAGCCAATCCCCAAAATACTTTTAAAATGGCAGCTTATTATCAAATTTTGATACTTGGTTATAACTACATAACTATATGTCATCCAAATTCATCTAAATACTTGATTTGAAAATAACACCTTTCTTTACCTAAAATGGACATAATCTCATGCATTACACATTACATATGTCTATGTAACAAATATTTTAAACATGTAACATATGTTATTGTATTACAGATCATTTAAATTATATCTAAAACCAATTTTAAATATAACACTTTAATTCTATCTATCATATAATTCTATTAAGCATTCTACATTACTATAAGTCATTTAAATTACATGTAAAACATATTTTGAACATAATAATATTCTTCTTATACGAGATTATAAGCCAAAGAGATCATATAACAAAGAGAACATAATGATCTTCTTAATTTGATATCATTTACCAAAAAGATCATAAGCCAATTCGTTTTATACGCACAAATTTTTTATGAAAAATGATTTCGACCAGCTGAGGAATGATACCACCTCGTGTTTTCTTTATCGCTTCCCAAGCATCAGGCCCAATTGCGTTTTTCACCGCTCCAAAACAACCCAGCTGATAGTTGTGATTCAAGGTTTTCTTCTGTAGTGGCGATTTCCCATCTTCGTACATTGGCTGCAGGTATTTCGTAGACATCTAAACATAATTATACAACAAAAATAAATCAAACTTAAGTCATAACTCAGCCATTATAATTCCATAAATCAGCCATGTAGAATTACAATTAAACCATGGAACTTCACAAATCAGCCGTGATTTCATAACTCAGCCATGGAACTTCACAAATCAGTTGTGATTTCATAACTCAGCCATTATAATTTCATAAATCAGCCATATAATTTAGCTGTGTTTTCATAACTCAGCCATATAATGTTTCGCAACTCAGCCGCAAATCATTTGTATTATCAAACAACCGTTAAAAATCCAAAACTCGAATTGGACAAGAAATCCAAAACTATAGTACTCGAATATGACCAGAAATCAACAGAAAGAACAGAACTTACCGTGATATATGAAGTCGACAAAGCATAAGTTGAACAGTCAATGCGAGACGAAGCAAAGTGGAAGACGGCAAGGTGAACAACAGAGAAGAACGACAATGGAGACAAACATCGGAGCAAACGACGGAGACTGAAGGTGAGGCGCTATAATAGATGGAATTTGCTCAAATAGTTTGTTTTTACCAGAATATGAATCGTCGCTGGAGTAGAGAGAGTCAAATTAGGGTTGCGATATAAGGCAAGTCGACCAAAAACCCTGATGGAGATGCGTCATAAGACTGAATCCTCGCCTGAACAGTGAGCATTTGTGTATATGATGCGGTTTTTACTAGATTATGAGGATGGAAAATGAACAGTTTTTTCTTTTCTAAGTTTTATGAGAAAGAAATTCTGTTATTTTAATTTTTAAATAAAACCGTGAAAAAAAGAAGTTAAATGGTGATTTAAAATAAATTAAAATGGCATTTTCGTTAATTAGAGAGTTAATCTTTGGTTTTATAGGATTTTTATGACAATTTTAAACATTCTAGTAATATTGAAAAGATGTGTACCCCGCTAATCATATCGGATAAAATTAATGCTATTTCAGTAAATCTCTCTATAAAATAACCAATAACTGATAAAAAAATTATTAACAGTCAACTTATTTGTTTGCATTAGCAACAAAGTCACATGACTTGTTCCTTAAGAACCCTAGATTCTAGACAAAGTACTCTTACATATACGTTAGCTGCAAAAATATATGTTAGATGTAAATATATAGTGGTTGTAAAACTTCACATTAAATATAAATATATATAGTTTCTGCAAAAACAATATGAACTGGCGTGTAATAACAAAGATATGAGGGTCTAAGCAAGAATCCGAAAATTGAAGACAGTCTCAGCGTATCTATGCAAGAGTTGCGGACAATATATGCAGCTAACTTAGCTTTTTGCATATAACGTTAAACATTATCTAGCAATCAGAAAACATACAGAGTTCGTAGTCAGTTATTTGTTTGATGCATACGTATTTGTTAGCTGGAAACGTATATATTAGCTGCAAACTTATGTGAAAAAGATGTTGGGTTAAAAAGGACAAGATTTTACAAAATGAAGAACACTTAAATAGTACAAACTAAATAATAAAATGCAAAATTTTTGTGGAGATGCAAAATATAAAGTTATGTGCAACCGTTGGAATCATGTCAATTACACAGTTATGTGGTTATCAAGTCTTCATCTCCGGCTACAGAGAAGTCTAGTGAAAACAATGGACTCTTCGTTAAACTACAAATAAAAGTTTTGCAGTTATTACATATATAAGTATGAAATATAAATATATATCGGTTAATTAGATTATTTGAAGTCAATTGATTCGTTTGCATATACCGTTGAAAACAAGGTGACGAACTTGTTGCTTAAACTCACAAAAGCAGAACACCACAACCCATACCACAAAAATCAAATTAAATCAGATTCTAAAGCTTACCAACAGATAATACCAAAATCTCAACCATACTTATAGTCAAAATCTGAAAATCCAAAAATAAATCTTAGCCTTTTCACACAATTTGAAAACGAATCGGAAAATCCAAAAACAAGTCTTAGACTTTTTACAACACAAACCCAGAAACTCATCATTTAAGATTAAATCATAAAGATTCAATTTTACCTATTCTCTTTCAAAATCAAACTCCATAGCTCAGCATCATCACAAACCCAAATGAAAAATCGATACACGATACACAAAAAAAGGACAAAGATTTTAGAATGTAAAGATTTAGGCTTTGTAGAAGAATCAAAAGAATATGTGAAAAAATAGAAGTAGTTTCTTGAAGAGAGAATAATATTGATGAAAAGAGAAGAAATGAGAGAAGAAATGAGAGAGAATAAATTTATCTAAATTGAGAGGTGCACAAAAGTAAAAAAAAAAGTATTATAATAACCTATGTTTTAAGCTCTGAACCTAAAACTAAATACTACTAAAACTTACTATAATTTCCCATTTAAGTAATCACAATTTTAGTAGAAAAGTTTACCCAAAAAGCATGAATGGCGGCTTTAATTTTGTTTTTTCATCCAATCATCCTAGGTAAAGTTGGCATCAGTCACTGTAAAAAGATTCTCGCGTTTTTTCAAAGATTGTATTTTGGATAAAATGAGTATCGATTTATATATAAATCATACGTACAAAGTTAATGTACTGAAATGATTGGTATAGATACTTGTACGTATATGGTTTTGTAACCGTATAATATGGTGGTAAATTACCTGACGCGTGCGTTGACTTTGACCTCTCTACTTCTTCAATAAACACGTTTTTTATTTTTTGATGTTAAAGAAGACTTGTGTAGAAGAATCGACCTCATTGATTTTTATTTACAGGTTTTGTTTTTTCATCTAAATACAATTTGGAACCTAAATGTTTACATATAAGGCATGAGGAAAAAAAAGGTTTACGTATGAGGTTGATAAAGACATAATTTGATTATATATACAAAGTCGGCCCTAGATTAAAGCCCAACAAGCAAGAGCTTTAGGCAGCATAGTAAATAAATAAAATTGAGGGCATCGAATATATAAAAGTTTCTTTAGTGTATTGGTAAAGCATAAGTAATGATTTTGACCACTCTTACGTTCGATTCTCATCCTTGTATATGATATATTTTCCCTTTTTGATTAAAGATATGTTTCTTGACCTTAGTTTTGTTTTGTGTTGTTGGTCTTTCACTTTTACGTCGTTTTAGTTAAACTATTTTAAAAAAAATATTAATCTATTTTTTTCATTGTTCAGTTTGTTTCTTTTAAGTAATCTCATTTCTTTCATTAATTATATTAAATTATTTATTAAACAATCCAGTTAATCATAACATAACTATAGTTTAGTTTATGTTTCACTTTTTTTATATAATTAAGCCATAAACTCTATAAATCCTTAAAGATATGTAATCTTACAAGTATTAATTTTTTGCAACTCTATAAATATGCTAGTGCTAAACGAGGTATGTTTAAAAGTAAATTTTTAATGTTTTACACCAAATTGCTTAGTATTTGTAAACGATAACTGATATCCACAATCACTTATCTATTTCGTTATTTCATTACTTAACTAAATGAGTTGCAATTTCTATAATTTATTTATGCGATACTTTTAAATCAATTACATATATATAGATATGATATTTTATAAAATCATACATCAATAAAAATGTTTATTGAGGTACATAGAGCTACTCTAGACATTTATATTGTCAAAATTTATAAAAAGATTGTTGGTTACTATAACTATCTAATACCTAAATTTGGGTTTTGTTTTAAGTTTTAGTAGTCTTTATGTTTTGATAAATTCTTATATACGTGATGGAAAAAATCAAAAATTTCATTATTTACTATTAAGAAAAAAAATTAAGACATCTATTTTCAAAATTGCTTTAGGTATCAAATTGTTGGGGGACGGCACTTTATATATATATTTATTAGAAAACACATAATAGTACAACTAACTTTGTTGAAAGCTAAACTTTTATGGTTATTGTTTTTGTCAACATAAGTTTTCGTTAAGATAAATGAGAGAACCGGTGATTTTTTACACAAGATGAATCACTAATCAAACTTTTAATATTACGAGTGAAGAATTGTGATTCAATGATTATTAACAAAAAACATTAATATAAAATCTTAACTGTCAAATATGATGTAATAATCAATGAGTAGTCTAAAGATAACATCTTACCGATTGAGAAATTCGCCAAAGAGATCCTATATCGTCTTACCTCTTTATCATTTGTGGCGAAGTGCTGTCAGGGTTATGCTCTAAGGCTATGCGTGATAAGTCGCTTCGAGGTCTGAAAATATCAAGGAATGGACCGAGAATCAACCACCTTCTTTTTGCAGATGATACAATGTTCTTTTGTAAAAGAAGAAAAAAACATCAAAGCCCTACAAAGTATAATAACCAAATATGAACAAGCATCAGGACAAGCAATCAATAAGCTAAAATCTGCAGTTACTTTCTCTAGGAAGATGGACCAGAATCAAAAGACTGAAGTGAAGTCAGAATTGCAAATTTCGCAAGAAGGAGGGCTTAGAAAATATCTTGGCTTACCCGAACATTTTGGAAGAAGGAAGAAAGACCTGTTCAACATCATCATTGATAACATTCATCAGAAAAGCATCAACTGGTCCAGCAAATTGCTGTCTCATGCGGGAAAAAATGTTATGCTGAAAAGTGTATTGAGCTCAATGCCATCTTATGCTATGAGTTGTTTCCTTCTGCTTGCGTCTCTACGAAATAGAATCCAGTCAGAACTGACCCGATTCTGGTGGGATCAAAAACATGGGATAAGAAACATGGCCTGGATTGCATAGGACTAGATGACAAAATAAAAAAAAAGAAGGAAGATTGGGATTCAGAGATGTTCATGCATTTAATCTTGCTCTTGTGGCAAAAATTAGTTGGAGGATCTTAAAAGAGAGTCTAGGGTGGTCTGTAGGCAAAGGGAACACTATCAACCTGTGGACAGAAACATGGCTAAATTCAAACTCATCAAGCACCACGATAGGAGAAAGCCAGCAAGCCATAGTAGTAGCAGACTTAATATGCTTAGAGAAAAAAGAATGGGACCCAAGGATAATCAAAACGGTTTTCCTTCACCTGGAGAAACAGATCTGATGCATTAGCTTGAGTGAAACAGGAATAGAAGATTCACGCATCTGGATACACAGTAAAAACGGACAGTAAGAGTCAAAGTGAGGCTATTTTGCGGTAAGAGAGTACCTATAAACCAACAAAAGTCACGCCTCGGACTTTGGCGTAGATTGGACCAAGGACCTATGGACTTTGAAGCTATCCCCAAAATTGAAGATGTTCTGTTGGAAACTACTAAAAGAGGCAATACATGTAGAGAAAAGTTGATAAGAAGAGAAGTGGATGTGAATCCAAACTGCAAAGCCTGTGGTGAAGTGGAGATGATTAATCATACCTTTTTCTGTTGCGAGTTCACAAGGAAAGTGTGGGCAATGGCACCGCTGGATACAAAACCAAGAGTAACAGAATCGGATTCAATGAGCCAAAAGTGGAAGTCAATAGCAAGGACGAGAAGCTTACCACCAACAAGTCTTTCATCAGGTGTCCTAGGCCTGTGGATTTTATGGGCGATATGGAAAACAAAGAACAAGTTAGTGTTTACTAACAACTTCGATTCAGAAAAAGATACACTGTTGCAGGCCATTCAAATGGCAAAAGAATGAAAATCTGCTCAAGATCTAATTACAGGAAAAAACTCAGAAAATGGGGTAAACCCAGAATCCTATGGAGCTAATAATTACCAATCTGGTGATGTCCATCCAGATTTGGTTGTTTGTTTCACAGATGCGGCGTGGAGGAAGGACGATCAAGTGGCACGTCTCGGCTGGATTTTCAAGAATTTAGGGAGCACTCGAGCTGAATCGAAGGCATCGGATTTCGTTGCTTCTCCTTTAGTTGCAGAAGCAATGGCGATCAGATTCGCTTTCAAGAGTGCTCTATCGAAAGGCATCAAAAGAATCGAAATTTGTTCTGATTCTCTCACCTTGATCTCGACCAAAAATAAAGGCGAGTACCTTTTGGAGATCCACGAATTGTTATTCGACATATCCAATCTTCTCCCCCAGTTCGATTTTGTTGCATTTAAGCACAGTGTTAGAATTTCAAATAGTAAGGCGGATGTTAAAGTCAAGTTGGCTTTAAATTCACGCTCACCTAACCTAAGTATATGTAGTTGAATGATTTCAATTAATGAGGTATTTTGATTATCAAAAAAAAAAACTTTAATTTTGTAAAATATCGACCACTCGTTTGGGTTAGACCCCATTTTTAGAATCTCTGTACAATTTAGCATCGTCTCTGTAACTTTTTAATTTAGTAATTACTTTTTCGAATGAATAGCCTACAATCATTTTATTCAAGAATCATCGTAAGCTCTCTTCTAGACAAATAAATCTCTGGTTTCGAATGGACTTTTAATACAACTTTTCAGAAAATAATTGAAGAAATGAAGAAAATATCGTTACCGTGACGTGTAAGTGCGTAAGAGTGTAAGAAAGGAATGATGTGGATAATGATGGGATCATCCGTATAAATACAATAATGACGCTTTCAATTGAATATAAAAGATTTGCAGGCCTTAGTGGTCGAATTATTATCACTAACCATATATTTTAATATGTTATAATTCATAATTGTTATGACCTTTAAGAACAATACTACTGAGGATATATAATCTAGTGGTAGTGATTATTTTATAAACTTTTAGATATTAGGTTTGATATTTTTCCGATAAAAATGAAAAAGATTTTAGGATATGAATTTTGGTTATAGATCGAGATTTGTCGCTCCAATTATTTTAGTAAAATTTGGAAAAAAGAAAAAGAAAAATAATCTCTTTTAATGGCCACCTTAGAACTCAGTAATATTAAAGTAGGAGTACAGTTATGTTTAACCCTTGGTTTAGCCATTTATTTACAATCCATATCATTGCAAAAATCATTAAAAATGAAAATTTGAAATAAATGCAGTGATGATAGAAGTGTCAAAAAAAACTATAGTATAAATTAATCTATAGTTTTTATAAAATGTTTTATAAATCTTAGTCATTTATTTTTATGATTGATCTTTATCGTTGATTTGAGAAAAAATATTAATTTTGAGATATAATAAATGTAGAGGAATTACTAAAAATGTATTTTTTGAAACGTCATTTTTCAAAACATACCCTCTAATGATCATTTCTCTCTTCCAATTTTCAAAGGAAATGATAAGTTTTGAAAAGAATACATGCCATTAGGGGTATTTTTAAAAATTTCCCATAAATGTAATCTATTTAAAATTTTATTTCTTTCAAAAAGCATCAACCTTTACAAATCAAATTTCTTAAACAATGGTGATTTTACAAGTTATTTATATTATAACTGAATTAAAAATTTATACTTTTTTACATTGTCATTTTATGAAATATAAACTACGTATATACCATACTTTTATCACTTAATATTTTATTAACAATTGTATTATCATATTAAAATTTTCTACATTTAGATTTTCGTTCATGCAGGTTATAACAAACAATGGTGGAAACATATTGTAGAAAAAGACGATCATGATTTTTTTTAACATATTTAAATATCCAATTACTAAAATATTATATTATCGTTTCGGTTATTTATTTAGAAAAGTAAACCATTTAATTATACGAGCTATGGTATAACGTTTTATTATTTGAAATTTGAATTCTTTCTATACTTTTATTGTAATTATAGTCTTAATTACTATATGAATGTTGATTTAATCATTTCAAAAGAATTGAAATTAGGAATTTATATAAAAAGATCTTATGGTTTAAATATTTAATATATCTTATATATTAAAACGGAAGACACTTTCATTTTGACCTTATTATAAACTATAGGATAAAATTAACATATGATTTGTAACAAGCCTTAAAAATAGGATTAAGATAGGTTTGGTTATAAATTTTTATATAAACATTTAAAATTAATAAATATTTTTTAAAAAAAGCAAAAAAAAATTAATATAAATATTTTGGTTACAAATTCGGTTCTTGATTTGGTTCATGTTCGGGTTTAGACTCGGTTTTCCACATACATAGATTTAAGAGCCATTTATGGTATTTTTTTGGGCTCGGTTCTTCTAATTCGGTAATTTAGTTCTTTTGATTTAAGACTTATCCAGCTATTTTTACTTTTTATATATTGGTATAGATTGAATTCGGGTTTAGAAGTATTTTTATATAAAATTTTAAAATTAAAAACAATAATAATAAAATAAGATTCTCTATCACTCATTATTCTTTGTTTTTTTTGTCATCACTAGGTCACAACTGGCCGGCCCACTAGCTAAGTGCCTGCATAATATAGGCGGCATAACTCCATCCCTGGATGTACAAGTACGCCTTCCTTTAATAAACTTACCACTTGCCACTGGACTAAATTTTACTTGCCATTATTCTTTGCTTAATAAAAACTAATGGTATATAATTATTTTTTTGTATCACTCAATATTTCCATAAATTATAAATCGAATTGAATTTTTCCAAAAGTCTAAGTTTGTTAACCAATATAGAAACAAAAATTCAACATTAAATTTAATTCCTTTTTCCTTAATAAATATCATTAGTAAAAATATTTAAATTTGACTTTATTTACCTTAAAAATCGATATGTTTATCAATATTTTAAATTTTGAAATATTGTATATGATATTCAAAACCAACATTCAACAATAAATTAATTTTTTTTTGCTAATACTGACTCTATTACCTTAAAACTCGATACACTTATCAATTTAAAATTTCAAAATATTTTTTGAAATATGATATTGATATAAACATCCAACATTAAATTTAATTTGTTTTCCTTAAATAAATATCTTTACTAAAGTAGCCGACTTTACATATCTTAAAAATTGATATACTTATCAATATTTTAAATTTTGAAATATTGTTTGAGATATCATATTGAAACCAAGAACCATAAACTGTATCAATGGATATTAGTTGAATTCATGTCGTATTCGTTTCAATATATCTTTCAATTAATAAAAAATAGTTTCTTTTGAAATAGAAACAATCATTTTTTCCCGCAAGCAAAAATAATGTTCAAACAGAAACAAAGAAATAAACAAGAGAAAGACTCTCTACACTAGTAGGTATGATAAAATCGAGAGAAAAAGAAACAATCATGGTAGCAAAGCTTCAACATTAATCCTATCTTGTAAGCACGAAGGTCCTTTTGCTGCAATATATGATTGGAGTCGGGATTGCAATGTCACCGAAGAAGCTATCTTCTCTGCTATCACATTCGATTGACTAATAGTATACTCAACTCTCCATTCCGGCATTTTTGATAAATAAAACCAAATCACTTGCACCAAATCGGGTTCTCCGTACAACTTTTTGCGTTCTGAAAATATATTGAACAGATTCTCCGAGCTTGTCTCAAACACCACTCTATTTTGTTTGGTTTGTTGCACACATTGGACAGCCTATAAGCAACTAGATAATTCTGCTTGTAGAATACAGTTAATGTTGGCAAATGCTCGATGACCGTGCATAACCGCCATACCATCTTCCTTTCTTATAATCCAACCTGCACCACACCACAAATTACGAATATCAAAGCTACAACCCAGGTTGTATTTTAACCAACCACTTGGTGGCTTCTTCGATTGATGAACCAAACCACCTCTTCTATCTTCACTAAGGTGGGTATTGTCCTTTAAGTTAGCTGATAACCACTCAGAACAATCTTCTAAGGCTTTGCTACCAACATCATACGGATTAAGTCGAGTCTTCTCAAAGATCAAAGCATTCCGTGATTTCCAAATCTGCCACAGGATCCAGGGGATAGCACTAAAATTACAGTTCTCATCAACCTTTCTCATGTGAAAGTTCAACAAAAAACTCAAATTCTCCAATACTGAACCATTCAAAAAGCCATTCCTTGGTGCCAGGATAGATAGAGCCTTCCATACTTGTTTCGCTGAACTACATGTAAATAAAACATGGCGGATTTTTTCATCCCCTCTCCCACACTGCGGACATATAAAAGGCACCAATATACCGCGACTAGCCAATCTATCTGCAACAGCTAATGCACCCACTGAAACTTTCCACATGAAGTGCCTTATCTTTGGGGATGTTCGAGCTTTCCAAATTGAGTCAAAAACCTGCATTTCAATTGACGATCTTTGTTGTGAAACATAATTTGCCGCTAAAAGTGTTCCTTGTGATAGCTGGTACCCGCTACTCGTGTTATACTCACCATTACGAGATTGAGTCCAAATAATAGAGTTACGCATATTGCTCTTCAACCTAATTTGTCTGATCAGCGAAATATCAAGAGGTGAGAAGAGACTTCGAAGCTGATCCTCTTTCAAATTGTCTTGAGATAAGTCCCACAGCTCAGATACTTTCATACTTGGCATTGACCTGATTGTTTGCTGGATTGGAGTACATAAATTACCATCCACTATCCATTTATCACACCATACTTATGTGGATCTACCATCGCCTATTTTCATCCCAATACCTTGAAGCAATAAATCACGCCCGAACAACAAACTCCTCCAACCAAAGGATGGTCGCAAACCTAGTTTGCTTTCTAGGAAGGATGAAGTGCGGAAACATTAACCTTTTAGTACCTGGGCTAACTTTGATTCTCGTTTTTTAAGGACCCGCCAAGCTTGCTTACCCAGCGACGATTGGTTAAACCTACTTATATCCTTAAACCCAAGGCCACCTTCCTTTTTTGGCTTACATAACTGGTTCCAAGCTACCCAAGATATACTCTTCCGATCAGCTTTCTTAATCCACCAGAATTCTCTCATAGCCGACGTGATCTTTTTACAAGTATGCACTGGTAATTTGAAACACATCATAGCATATACAGGGATTGAGGTTACTATTTCTTTAAGCAGGGTTTCCTTTCCTCCTTGGGATAACGATTTTACACACCACCCTGTCATCCTTGACTTAATCCTTTCATGAATGAAGTTTAATAGATTCCTCTTAGAGCCTGCAAAACATTCAGGTAATCCAAGATATCTACCTTGACCACTTTCAGCTACGATGCCCAAAACTTCTTTAATTATTAGTTTCAGGTTTTGATCAACTTTCTCTCCAAAAAAAGTTGATGACTTATCCAGATTGATATTTTGACCTGAAGCATCTTCATATAAACTGAGGCATGCTTTTAATTCTCTACTCTCTCGTGTAGTAGCTCTACACAAAAGCAAGCTGTCATCAGCAAACATGAGATGATGAATTGATGGACAAGTTGGAGCAATACTTAAACCCACAATACGTTTATTCCTTTCCGCCACATTCAAGATGTGAATCAACCATTCTGCACAAATGTTAAACAAAAAGGGAGATATTGGATCTCCTTGCCGCAGTCCCCTCTCTAGTTTTATAAGTCCATGTGCCTTCTCATTAAGCAGTACCGTATAAGTAACCGTAGTTACACATTGCATTATCCAGTTGACAACTCTTGTATCAAAACTCATCTTGTTCAAAATACCTTCCAAGAAGACTCATTCCACCATGTCATATACCTTCGACATATCCGTCTTTATGGCCATATATGCAGATGCAACTCTCAGATTTGTACGAAGTGAATAGAACAGCTCATGTGCTAATAGGATATTATCTGAGATTATTCTACCTGATATGAAGGCACCTTGTGTATCAGTAACCAATTGTGGCATTATCTTCTTAAGTCGATGACTCGGAATCTTAGACACAATCTTGTAATGTACCATACACAAGCTTTTCAGCCTCAACTCAATTATCTTGGTAGGATTGGTTGTCTTTGGCAGTAAACAGATCTGTGTAAAGTTCTGTTCTGGCGGCAGACTACTAGACTGAAAAAACAGATGAATCTCTTGACATACCTTGGGACCAACCACTCCCCAAAATTATTGGTAAAACCTGCTTAAAAAAACATCTGCACCTGGACATCTATCTCCACTAATTGCAAAAACTGCTTGTTTGATTTCACTATCAGACACATGCTTAAGCAAAGTTTGGTTCATGATCTTTGTAACACGACACGGAAACCCTTCTAATGCCTGATCCACTAATTGCGGGTTGGTACTTGTAAAAAGAGAGCTAAAGTATTGCACAGCCACATTTCCTTTAGATCCTTCTTTAACACATATTCTTCCAGCTTCATCTCTCAACATTAGTATTCGATTCCTTGCTTTTCTACTCTTAACATAATTGTGAAAGAACCTGGAGTTTTTATCACCTTCTTGGACCCATTGAATCCTACTCTGCTGTTTCCAATAAACTTCTTCTTCTTTTAAAGCCGTACTTAGATCTTGTTTCAATTTCTTCATCAGGCCATAATCCGGTTGTCATTAATCAAAAATAAACATCATTCAGGAGATACGCGTGTATCGTTATATTATTTGGGGTTTGGTTCATACTTGAATCACTTAGATGGCTGCTACGATCAAAATTTGAAATCTAATCTCAATTTAGTTTCAGTTTCATAATCTATAATCAATACTAACTAATAAAACCCGGATTTATTTGGCTTTTAAGCCTAAAACTTTTATAGTATTAGGTTTACTCATGATATATTTAATAATATTTTTGCGCATTTTTAAAAGTTTTTTTTAAGGCATGAATATCTTTATTTATTTTCATTTCTGTATTTTAACATAGTTTATTTTTAATATTTATGTAGTTTAGAAACTTCATTAATATTAAATTTATATTAAAAGTTATTTATGTTAACAATTCGATGTTCATAGGTCTTTCATAAAACTCTATAATGATGTTCATATATTACATTATAACAATGTTGATACCTTTTTGTAGAAGCATATTCCAGAGATTTAACTGACAACAATTGTGCTAAGATATTGAGAGGTATCTATTATAGATTTTGATAATCAGTAAGTTTTATTTAACTAAAATCATATTATTTTGAAATAGAGAATTTATTGATATTTTGAAATATATATTTAACTACAATGATAATATATATATATATATTATTTAATTTATTATTTAAGTAACATGGTAATATATATTTAATTTATTTATTTGACCAAAAATTAACTTTTTAATAGATAGAGTTATAAATTAAATTTAAAATGTATATCATTTACAAAATTAACAACAATTCCGTAGATAATTATACATCTTACAATTTAGATAACAAATTTAGTAGATAACTAGATATGGACCCGTGCGATGCACGGATATATTTTTATTAAATAATGCTTAATATATATTTTGAATAATGTCTTAGAAATTTATATGTTACTCTACAGTTTTGAATGGTTTAGTTTGACACATGGAAGAATCTCTTTATTACTAACTTCTGAAATCATATTTTATATAATATGATATGATTTCAAGCTAATAATAGTAAAATAAAATAATAAAAAATTAAATTTAAAAAAAAATTCACCTTCTTTGATTGTTTTCCTTGAATGTTCTTGATGTAAACGAAAACAAATAAATTGAATTGGAGAAAGCTTGAAAAGTTGGAAGGTATGGAAAAGTCGTCTATGTATTTATTTATATATATAAATTAATATTCACAATTCCCTTTTAGATTAGAATTTTGTATACAAAATTTCTCTTAATTTAGGATTATGTATACAAATAAATATTTGGGAGTATTTAGATAATTATCTTCTGTTAGGATTATGATTAGAGAAATATATATCTTATCAAATTAGGATTTTTTATAAATATATATTATTCAACATATCATATATATATGAGAAATTTTGAGAAATGCCCTTTTTAGTGTACCCCTTTTCCAAAATGCCCCTTGACATTTATTTTTTCAAAAATACCTCTCATTAATACAAAAATGACTAAAATACCCTCAATAGAATTGTTACAAACTTTTCCCGCCAAAAAAAAAAATTTCCCGCCAAAAAAATANTCCCGCAAAAAATTTTTTTTTACAGAATTTCGAAAAAAAAAAGATTACCGAAAAAAAAAATCCCGCAAAATTTTTTTATACGTGCGCTTATAAATCTTTACAAAATTTTTATAAACACCTTATAAATTTTTATAAACGCCTTATAAATTTTTATAAACACCTTATAAATTTTTTATAAACACCTTATAAATTTTATAAGGTCTCTTATAAAACCTTATAAATTTTGATAAACACGTTATAAATTTTTTATAAACACCTTATAAATTTTTTAAGCTCTTTTGTAAAGCCTTATAAATTATATAAACTCTATTATAAGCTCGCTTGTAAATTTTTGTAAATATTATATAAAGTTTTATAAGCACCTTATAAATTTTTATAAACACCTTATAAATTTTATAAGTTATCTTATAAAACCTTATAAATTATATAAGCTCTATCATAAAACTTTATAAATTTTATAAGGTCTCTTATAAAACCTTATAAATTTTATAAGCTGTCTTATAAAGCCTTATAAATTTTATAAGCTCGCTTATAAAAAAATTTTATAAACTCCCTTATAAATTTTTTTTGGCGGGAAAATTTGTTCGTATAGCGGAAATTTTTTTGCGGGAAATTTTTTTTGGCGGAAAATTTTCTTTTTTGGCAGGATTTTTTGGCGAGAAAATTTTTTTGGCGGGAAAAATTTTTGTAATAATATATATAAATAATAACATAAAGGTATTTTGATCATTTTTTCATAATGAGGGGCATTTTTTGAAAATGTTCTCCTTTGAGGGGCATTTTTTGAAAATATCCTCCTTTGAGAGGCATTTTTGCAATTCTCCCTATATATATATATTTATAATTTTTGTTTTTTAAATATTTTTAAATGTAATATTTTTCTTTATATAATAAGAATACTAAGGAAAATTACTTTTTGTTAGAAATATTTTTTAAAGAATTATTATATTTGGATTTCTTTATAGATAAATATGGTTCAAAATCTAGTATATATATATATATTTCGTCTTTTTATAAAATATTTGTAATATAATATTTTTCTTTATATAATAAAATTAGTTATCAAAATTAATTTTTGTTAGAATTAATTTTTTAACAATTAATATTCTCAATTTTTTTTTAGATTAAGATTNGTTGAAAAAATATTTTTAAATATTTTTATCTACTTTAAAAGAAATAGATAAATAGAGAAAAATTTTGGATCATTAGATCCGACACGTGGAAGAATCGTGTTAATTATTAATTTTGAG
>OVBA01001923.1:0-38546 GCA_900406435.1 Lepidium aucheri
CCAAATTTCGAACATGCATTAAACAAGTAGGTTCAACTATCCACAATCAACTTAAACATAATGGAAGAAAGTGATCAATATCCTGTCCAAGGAAACATAATGGTTGCTTGAAGAACTATTAGCTTGTAGCCTAAACCCGTGGAAGAAGAGCAAGGGGAGAACTTGTTCCACACTAGATGCTTAGTAAATGGTAAATTTTGTAGCCTTATTATCAATGGAAAAAGCTGCACCAATATAGCTAGTGAGATGATGTGGGTCAGGTTTTATCCCAAAGCTATCTATTGCAAGTGCACAACAATGAAATAATAGTACTTAGGGATCGTATCCACAAAAAACCAAGTATTACTCTTTTGATTATAATTATATTTCTCAAGCTATACTAATCAAATTCAAGAGAATAACCAGCAACTTAAACGATGTAAACTTGATAATAAAAGGCACCAGACATAGGGTATTCATCAGGAAGTAGGAATCTAACTAGGGAAAACTATTTGGAATATAGTTTAAGCTCAATTCTCGACTTGAACAGAATGGTATAACAAGCCTACTCTCATAGTACTCGAAACTCTACTCGATAATTTAGAGGTCCTGACTATGTTGGTTCCAAATTTAGAACATGCATTAAACAAGTAGGTTCAACTATCCACAATCAACCTAAACATCAGCTATCACGGTTTAGGATTGATTGCTCATCTAATCTAGTTCAGATTCCTAGCAAGCTTTTGGAGAGCTAACAACCTAGGTTCATAGATTAGTTGATCAGGCTATTCTAAGCATTAAGCACAAGAATTAGATGGGGAATACTCTTATTAGATTCGATTCTATTTGTCCCTAATCATTAATTCCTGACTCCCTAGAAACCCTAAAACTGATTGATTAACTTCTCAAACATTATTGAAATAGAAACAAAAGACATGATGAAAATAAACTTGAATTGCATAAAAATATAAAAAGGGAGTTTAGAGATTCTTCTTAATGTTGAATTCTCTCTCTCTCTCTAGCTTACTGAATAACTCTAATGTTCTCTGCAAATAATGAACAATATGTAAAACAAACAGAAAATAGAAGTATTTATATGTCCTGAGATCTAGGTGGAAAAAAGGAAAATTGGGTATTTGCTTTGGTGCTCGTTGATCGATTGATCGACCATGGACTTGTGTGATCGATCTCCAACACGTCAGGTCGATCGTGAGGTCGACCGTTGTTCTGGCAAGAAGGCTTGATCGATCGCTCAAGATGTTGATAATTTGATCATAGGTCTTTTCCGTGAAACTTCATGTAACGCTCCAAAACCATCCAAACGAGACTCCAATGCCGATAATCCAAGTTCCTACGTTTTCCACCTAGAAGTGACACAAAAAACAGACAGAAACTCTAAAAGTATGCATGTAAAGTAGAGATACATCATGAGACTATGGTCAACAAATAAATAGAACAAAGAAGAAAAAGAGGTTGAAAATACATGAAATATCTCACTTCAAACAAGCAACATATCAGACCGAAAACTATAATCCAAATATGAGCCTCTATTCCATGGGCAATACCACATTATACTTGCATCCAAGCTTTGCATTCATACCTAGAAATCTTGAATACCTAAGTTGGTCTCTAAAAACACAAATCTGATTTCTTCTTTCTAGAGGTGAAAGCCTTAAAAGGGACTACCAATCGATGAACATGTGATTCAACTTTTCAAAGCTTAACATAACCTTTTTCTTACACTTCTCATGTGGCTCTCTCTCTCTTATTTAATTATTCATCATTTTTTCATTGTTTTCTTTTCTTTCTCTTTTTGTGCCTTTTTGGTTTCAAAGACTCTTTTGAGAAATGATTAAGTAGATTTCCACAAACATGAGAAGTTACGGGGTTATGCACCCTCCTAGGTTCTTCACCTCTCCATGAGATACAAAAGCATATAGGTTTACGCACACTCCTGGTTCATTTAAGGCACCCCATTCATTTCTCTTCCTCTCTATGAGACGCAAAGGTGTACGGGTTTACGCGCAACCCTATTTCAATTTTAGGGATCCAATGCATTTATAGAACCCAACTTGTAAGAGAGAGAGATTTACCACTTGTATGAGGTCAAGTTAAATTTTTTTTTAAAAAAAAACATTCAATGTATCTCAAGGCCTTAGATCGGTAGTTTAAGTTCATTTAAAAGGAATCAAATCAGGTCCTTCCAAGATAAAACACAAGCATAGGTTTCCTAGGTAAATGATCTACACATGAGTTTTCTAAAGGAAAAACCAAAAGTCAAAGAGCTTACAAAGTTCACTAGCTATCAACCTAAAAAAATTGCTCATCCTAAGCAAAATAATTCCCAAAAACACAAGTGCAGCTAGACTTAATCTTACATAACAACTACATGACACACTTTTTCATGATTTTTCAAAAAAAAAATCAATTTTTTTTGTTTGTTTTTCTATGCCATATATGAAATGCATGATCATATATGCTGAAACTAAATATGTTTTTGGATTTTCTATGTCATAAATGGAATGCATCATCTATCTGAAAATGGGAAACTATGAATCACAGAAAACAATATTAATCTTCTTTAGAACCCTCCCCCAAACTTAAATTACCCAGTTCCTTGTGTAACAAAATCTTAAAGGAAAATCCTAGACCAATCAAACAAAGCAAAATATGCAATGGTATTTACAATGGAAAGTGGAGTGTGTACCTTGTCAAAAGCCAAATAGTTGGAGTTGGAGGTGTTCATGCACTCCCAAGTGTATGGTTGGACATTCTAAGGAGTCTCGTCTGCCTGCTGATCGAGTTCTGCAGTCGAGTGTGGAAAATCAATTACAGTGAATGTAGACTCGGTCATGTGTTGGTCGAGTCTCCTTTATCCCTCTTCAAAAGTTTAGCTCACCCCTCTCTACTCAACCATTTATTGTCCCTTACTTGTTCTACCTCGTTTCCTACTAGAAAATAATGTAAATGCAAGATATAAAAATGTCATAGATAAGAGTTAGTGTCGTGAGTATAAGTTGAGATGATTTATTTAATACCAAATTAATTAACTCAAGTACTAAAGCATATGAGTAGATGCAAGGAAAAGTGCGTGTGACCAAAGGTGAAGTAAAAATACAGAGGTAGATCCAAGGACCACATGTCTTCTTGGACTAAATCGGCTGAAGCCTCATGCAGCTCGGCTAAAGCATCGTGCGGCTTAGCCGAAGTCTGCCTGGTTTCGGCTAGTGCGATCTGCGTTTGTGGCATGTCAATTGGCATTGGTCATGACCACCTAGGCATCAGCCTCAGCCCGTTCTTGGATTGGCTAATCCAGGGTGGATTGGTCGAAGCCATTCCGGATCAGCGTCGACCTAGAGTGGATCGGCCGATCCATAGCTCCTTCTCCTTTTTGGTATTGGGTTCTTTCTCTTTCCTTGGCCTTTCTCCTCCTTGCTCCACCTTTTCGTGCCATTCTTCTTCTTCATGCACTAAGGCTACATCCTCATTCCACTCACCAAAGCTCCAAACACCTGAAAAAAATGCCAAATATGCAAACAAATAGTCCTGGATTCCAAGGATGCAAAATGAATCCAATCCATGCTAAAATGAGTAGATATGCAACATAAATGATGTGAAAGATACATGTGAAGATGTTAAATTACAGTATATATCAACTCCACTAGATTTACCTTTTGTCTGCCCTCAAGCAAACAATCGACAAAACCTAAAGAGAATTTGCTATTCGAGAACTCGAATTCCAAAACAAGCTGATAAGGAAATTTTAACCCTATCTGCAAAGAGTAAAACTTACTCAAAAGCTTTAGCTATACTCGTCACATCCAATCTCTACTCAACCTCAACTTAGACAAGCATTCATATCTACCATTCCTTTTAACATTCATTAATCAAAATCAAGTTATGCAAAGTAAATGGATTCATTTATCTAAAAGTAAGATCAAGAGATAAAGATGATTTCTTCTTGTCTTGAAGCTCAATACACAAATATGGGATCTCTCAAGAAATCGAGTCAGCTTTAGGAGAATGTTAAAGGTAAGAACCAATGGATGTATATAAGAATATAATTCCATCAACCCAAGTATTTCCTATCAATTTCTACACTTTCTAGTAATCCCAAAGAACATGATCCTACTCTACCCGTTTTCACGCTTGAAATTTTGAATTTATCCTTCATCAATCTTTTCTGCTCATCTTATCCTAAGTAGAGGGGTCTTAATACACTAATGGTTTCTAGCGGGTTAGGTTTCTCTTATAAACTGTAGTTACACTTAATAGACTTTTTCTTTTTCATTGCTCAAACCACTTAACCATTTGCATTTTACCAAACCTTTACTAGGCTTATTCGATCCTTTTTTATTTGTACCTTTTCTATCCCAAGAATCATTTTGACCATTTTTTTTCCATTTTGATTCTTCTCTCATTTATTCTCTTCAGCACAAACATAAGTTCCTAAACCCCAGAATTTGGTTTCCCACCTAGTCCTATCTAGTTTAAAAAGCGTGAACTAAAACTACATAAGATACCATTCTTCTTGGCTCAAACCTAACACTTTCTACCAAGTTCATCCTAATAAAAGGACTTACTCGCTCAGCGAGTAACAATGGCTAGAAAGAAGGTTAGGTTTTGGTAGGGGAACTGTTCCAATGTCGGAAGACGGCTACTTGGGTCAACAAGTGTTATACAAAGGTGAAAGGAGACTTAAGTATGTGTATGTACCCATGAATCCAAATTCAATGCATAATATGATAATTACAAATCCAAATTGGGTTCTACTAAGATAGGGAATGATTTCAAGTCTAAAAAAGCTTGAACTAAGGAATGAGTGCAAAATCAAGAATTCAAAGCATTGTTCGGCCTTATGTTTTAAGTAATCTTGGATGCAACTATACATATGAAACAACATGTTTTGTGGCGTGAAATCATTATTGTTGCCAATACAAATGCACATCCTAGATGCATATCGAAAAATGTGTAATGCAAGGGAGATTAAATGTTATGTTTTTGTAATATTTTTTGAAAACTTTTTCCTCTAAACGCTAAAGCAAAATATGTATGACTATGGACAATGCAAGACTCAAAAAGAGGAAATCAAAACAACTAAAGACGGTGTTAGTACCTGCCCTCTCCCCTGGACTTACTTCACAATGACCTAGTGAGAACTAAGCCCAAGAGAGAAGAGGCGACACAATATACATAAAAGAAAATAAAAATTGTGAACATATATACAAAAGTGAGGTGTTTGGATACCTCGTTCAGTTTGGTGTGCTCTTTGAAAGCAGCATCGTCCCATTTGTCGGAGGCTTCGATTCTTCCTCTAACACGTCACTTAATGTCTCCAAGCTCCAAGGGTACTGCCTGATGGTTCAGAATCGGTTATTGTTTGCTCGTTTAATCCCTTAGAGTCTTCGAATTATAGGTTACAGAGTAGTTGGAGTGAAGTCCTTTCTGGGCAAGGAAGTAGGATGCGTTGATCACTCCCCTATAGGTTTTTAAATAAGTAGCAGAACCAGCCTGGGGGTTAGGTTCCTTTATAGAATTCTGCAGTTGACATAGTGCAATCTGTTAAAAACGTTTACGTCGTATTATGTCCGTTCGACTTGCAGAGCTTGTGCCACATTGAATATTTACTCTAGAAATCCGCCTTTTTGGCAATGACATTTGGTGATCTCGTGGCGCAATCGAGCCATGTCCACCAATGTTTGTGCGAAAATACATCCCTAGTTAAAGGATGTGAACAAGAATACCATGGGATTGCCTCCCAAGTGCCCTTGTTTGATGTCGCTAGCTTGAATTTGTTGAGATGTTTTTCACTATGTTGGACCCTTCTTGGATGCTTTGGCATCCGGGTCTTTCTTCATCACCAAGTTAGAGGTATCACCAATGTAGTCCCCAACATACTCGATCATTCTGCATAAGTTCATCCTTGACTTTTGAATCGAATATTTGGCGGCTCTACTCACCTTTTCCGGCATAACCTCTTTATTGAGAATTTCAATATTAGCCCCTACTGTGCTAAGATAGAGCCTACTAGAATAAATAGAAACTTGCAATTGGCTTCCATCTCAACAACTGTAAATTCGGTAGGAACAGTGCACTTCCCTATTTCCAAAGGTTAGTCTACCAGCTTCCCAACTGGTACTTTGATGAGGCATCTCCAAATGAGATCGTTGATGAAGTCGCCTTTATTGTCTGAGTTACCAGCAGCTTCACAATCTTGTATGACATAATGTCAACACTCGCACTAGAATCACACAAGGCATCATCAAAGGCAGCTCGCTTAGTGTACAAGGTACTACAAAGGTACCCTTATAGCCTTCCTTAAACAGGATCTTAGGCACTAAAGATGCGGGATCAAGATCGCCTTTTACGGTGAGAACTTCCTCGACCTTTTCCTTGTTATATAAAGCGTCCTTAAAGAACTGAACTTGTTCGTGGACACCGAAAAGACTCCATATTTGGTAGAGAAACACCTATCTCACTCATCTGGGTTTTCCTTCTCGACCTTGGTGTCTTTGATACTGGATTTCTGCTTAAACGTCTTCTTCCTAACCAAACCACGCTGCAGTCTTTTAATCTCTTCAATAGCTTTTTCTTTCTCTTAATCGTCAATGATGACATTGCATGAATCTCTCGGGATTTGCTCTGGTTTTCCAGGAAGTTTTCCTGAAGGTCTTTGGCTTGTAAAAGCCACTTGTGCCATTTGGTTTTTGAGATATTTAAGTTAAGAAGCTATGCCATTAATTCTTCCTTGAAGCTCGTTGTACCCATTGTTTTTTTTTGCATTCTCTTCATCAATTTTCTAGTTGATGTCAACTTGACCGTTTGCGTGTAGATCCATGAGTTGGGCTAGCATGCTTTTGACCTCAGGGGCTTAAGATGGAGGGGCAGAGCTCTTGGGTTTATAGGCTTGGTGATTGTTCCCTTGGTAAGGTTGCTTGACATAGTGTTGTTGGTTATCACCTTGTCCCTCGATCACATAGTTCTTTAGTTGGTATTGATGTCCTTATGGTGGTTTAGGAGGGTAAACTTGTTCCTCTGGGTTCTCCAAATTGTTGCTTCTAAAGAAAAGATTGTTGTTTCCATAGTTTCGGTCCCTATATCCTCATTTTTAATTGCCATTGTTCCCTACGAAGTTCACTTCCTCTTGAATCTCTTCACATCTTTCAAAGTCTTTCTCTTGATTAATTTGTTGTCCTATATCAACTTCACCAACAAATTTTGTTGCCTTCTTCCCAACAAGAAAGATCTTATCGAGCTTGTTAATCTTGTCACTCAGCTCCTTGATCTTTTGATCTCGACTGCTCGGCTCGTTAGTAGTTTGGTCGTAGTCTCCTCTGTAGCATGCATCACTCTGAGCTAGATTCTCCACTAACCGCTTTCCTTGCATGGTTGTGATATTTGCAAAGCATCCATTGCTTATCGTGTAATGCTCGGCGGAAAATGTTGTTCACTTCTCCATAGAAGATACCCAACAGATTCTTTCTAGGCACGCTGTGATGAGAAAAACTCCAGGTGTACCCATTCAATCTATCCCAAGCCTCATGCAAACTCTCTATTCCTCCTTGCTTGAAACTTGTGATATCATTTCTCAGCTTGGCTGTCTTTTGCTTTGGGAAAAATTTGGTGACAAATTCCCTATTCACATTTCCGAGGTGGAGACTAAGTCTAATGGGATTTTCTTCTCCCATTGAGATGTATTGCTCCCCAAAGAGAATGGGAACAAGATAATCTTCACAGTGTCTTCAGGAACACCATTGAGCCTGATGGTTCTACACAGTCTCTCGAAGTGATTTAGGTGATTAAGGGCATCCTCAAACTGCAGTCAGTTGTTCCTATAGTTCTACACCATATTGATCTAGCTAGACTTCACCTCAAAGTTATGAAATTGGATAGGAGGAACAGGAATCCCTAGTCTAGCTTCTCGCAGATTAGGCTCATCAAAAGTTCCAATCGGCCTTTCCTCAAGCGGCCCATATGGAGTAGCAGCAGGTTGTGCTTCAACCCCATCGACGTCCTTATCGTGACGTGCAACTTAAGGTTTCTCACTGTTCAGGTCAGCCAAAGGCTGGCGCTGCAGCTTCAACTTTCGCTGCAAAAGACAGGGAATTCATTTATCCATCAACAGTCGACCTGTTTTGTCCTAGTTCTTTGTTTCTAACATTCTTAGCTTACCGAGATAAGCAATTCCCTACTTCTGCTTTGAATATGAATGAGACATGCTATGTGAGAAGGGATTAATTTTTGTTTGTTCAAGCTACCACTGATGTGACCCTTCTTATAGAAAACTGGCATCCAAAGAGTCAGCAGTTCCGGGTTCAGGTGCGGCTAAATCAATATCCCCATCTGGGGTTGGCAGAGTAGCTTTCGCTTTGACTTCATACTTCTCCATATGGGCATAAATAAATTGTCTTGGTAGCAACCACCAAACCAATAAAACAAAGAAAGGAGATAGGGAGGATCCGACAGAAGTACGAAATTCCGATTGTTCAGAGAGTCAACCATTCCAATGCTACTTCTCGCCATGCATAAATTTTTTCTAATTTCTTCCCTAGCAGAATGCGTCAATACTTTCTTATCTTACAATATTTATAATTACCTAAATAGAATAAAAAATACGGCCAAGATTCTTATGTCAAAAGGACCAAGGATGATATTTTCGGAACCAAAACAAGATATGTGGTCCTCTCATTCCTTGGCTCATTGCTCTCTAACAAGTCTCCTACACTCTCTTTCAAGATGAAACAAATCTAAACCACTGTTATCGACTTGTCTTTGGTGACTTCGAGTTTTCATACACCTGCAAGAGAGTAAAGAAAATAACAAGATAAATGTAAGTAACAAAGGAAATAAAATGCTCTAGTTGGAAATCTATCCAAACCGAAAAGGTAAGTTGCATAGACTCCCCGACAACATCACCAATTTGATTGCTTGCTTTTGCACACAACCAAATTAATACAAAAATTTTAAATAAATAATTGTTGGTTGCACTTGTGGTTTGAATTCACGAGGATTCTATAGATAACATGGTTCAATTACAAGGAATCGACTCAAGCTAGAGCAGATAGATATGGTTTTGGTAAATTAAGCAAAGCAGAGAAACATGCAGTAATAAATCGATAAAAGCAATTGGTCTAGGGTTAGGAAATCTGATCCAAGGGATGACAATAGATTAAAGTAAATAAAGGATCCTCACACAAACCACCATCATAGGGTATGAAACTCATTCTAGCTAGACTAATTCACTCTCGTGGCATCAACCTTTTTGCAAGAAATAGCAAAACTAAACTATCATTTGTCGACCTATAGCTCAACCAGCATTAAAAACTTGTTCATTAGGACCATTTTCCACACTAACAATCAGCTCTCACTAGCTATGGAAAACCAACAAAAAGGTTCTTTCTAGCATTCAATCAAACACCTCTCGGGTGATGAATATGTACCTTCAGGATTACTAGCTGATCAGACTAAACCCAGCATTAAGTGCACCTGAAGTTGAGGATTCATAGATTTAGCAACCCTTAAAACAACAATCTATCATCAAACCCCTAGAGCTACCTAACTTTGAACCCATTAGGAGACTAATCACTCATATTCAAACACACTCAAAGTAATATATATATACAGGATTGAAATGGTAAAGATAAAAAGAGAAGGGATTAAGTGAAAACTCATGATAGGTAAAAGAGTGAAAGACAGTGAATTGGTGGTTTGGACCAAGTGTCCTTGCCTTTTAAATAGTGCTAGAAACAAACCCTAAAACGTACTAGATCGACCCGAGACAAACCGGGTTGGATCAAAATTAAAAGAGAAATAAGAAAAGTGGCATTGGCTGCTGCTATGTAGGTTGCGGCCAGACCACGTGTCTTCTTAGACAAATTGGGATGAAGCCTTGTCCAGCTCGACTGAAGCCTGGTGGGCTTCAACCGGTGCGATTTACATTTATGGCATGTCCGTTGGCTTCGGCCACGACCACCTGGGCATAGGCTGTGACCCATACTGGATCGGCTGATCCGTAGCTCATTTTCCTTTTTGGCTGCGACCCAAAGTGGATCGGCCAATTCGTAGCTCCTTTTCCTTTTCGGCCTTGGTTCTTCCTCTTTCCTTGGCTTTTCTCCTCCTTGCTCTACCCGGTTTGGAAGGACTTCGCCGTTCTTTCCCAACTAAAAAAGAAAAGGCTGTATCACATCGAGATGTCGATTCTTCCTTGTCATCGTTCTTCTCTATGCACTATGGCTCCATCCTCATACCACTCACCAAAGCTCCAAACACCTGAAAAAGATGCAAAACATGAAAAATATGCAAACACTTTATCCAAGATTCTAAGGCTGCAATGAATGCAATCCATCCTAAGATGAGTGAATATGCAACCTAAATGATCTCAAAGTTGCATGTGAAGGTGGTAAATTACAGTGTATATCAAAAACAACAACCCTTCCTATAGGAGCAACAATGTGGAGAACCCACAAGACGAAGTTTACCCTCCTAAACCACCTCAAAGATAGCAATACCAACAAAAGAACTATGTGAGCAAAGGACAAGGGGACAACCACTAGAACTATGTCAAACAGCTCTATCAAGGGAATGATCAGCAAGTCTATCAAGCAAAGAACTCCACCCATCTTTCTCAAGATCCAGAGGTCAAGAGCATGCTAGATCAACTCATGGATCTACATGCCAAAAGGTTAAGTGGACATCAACCAAAAATTTGATGAAGTGAATGCCAAGATGGACCCTGTATACAATGAGCTTCAAGGAAGAATTAATGGCATAGCTTCGCAAGTTGAATCTCTTGAAAATTGGATGGTACAAGTGGCTTCTACAAGCCAAAGACCTTCAAAAAAAATTCGGGAAAAACAAGAGCAAACCCCGAGAGGTTCATACAATATCATCTTCAATGATGAAGAGAAAGATAGAGTTATTGATGAGATAGCAAGACTACTTCATGGTTTGCTTGGGAAGAAGAACTTTATGCAGAAATTTAATGTCAAAGACACCAAGGTTGAGAAGGAAGAGCCTAAGCTAGGTAAGGAGGTCTTGATCGACAACGGAGATGGGTATATTAAGCTACCATTGCAGTCTGTAAGGAGAGTTTTCAGCAGCATAAGCATATAGAAGAGCGAAGGAGTTAAGAAGTTCGATCAAATGATTCGTAGAGGAAGCACAAGTACTGGTTGGACCAGATAGGATATTGGCCGTTGCCAAGTTCCCAAGAGCATCAAAGGAAAACCTAAGGTAGCTGAACCCACCAAATCAGATGATGATCTTAATCCCTACGCACCCCCACTATCTTTTCCATGTAGATTTCTCACTAAAACACAAAAGAGAGTGTTCTCCCACTTCACGAATCAGATGAGTGAGATAGGGGTTGTCCTACCAAGAATGGAGAGTCTTTATGGCGTTTCCAAGCAAGTGTGGTTCTTACCGAGCATTCTAGACAACAAGGCAAAAGTCAAGGTGATCCTCACCGTGAAAGCTGATCTCGACCCTGCACCTCTAGAACCTAAGATCATGTCTAAGGAAGCCGATCAAGGTACTTTTGTAGTACCTTGTACACTAGGTGAGCTGAGCTTTGATGATACCTTGTGTGACTCTGGTGCAAGTGTTAACATCTTATCTTATGAGGTTGTGAACCTGTTGGGAATTGATAAGATCAAGAGACTTCAGTAACAATTTTAATTGGAGACGCCTCATTGAAGATACCAATTAAGAAGCTCATGGGTTACCCTCTTAAGATATGAAAGTGTATTATTCCGACCAACTTTATTGTTGTAGAGATGAAAACCGACTGTAAGGTTATGTTGATCTTAGGTAGACCTCTCCTTAGAATTATGGGGGCTAAGATGGACTTTTTCAATAAAGAAGTTGTGCTCGAGAAGGTGAGTAGAGCCACCACATATCTAATTAGAGGGGGAGGATGAACTTATGTGGAGTAATTTGGTATGTTGTAAACAACTCCACCTTCCCGACGATGAAAGACATGGATGCCAGAGCATCGAAGAGGTGTCTTAAATAGTGATCAACAACTCGACAAAGTAAAGCTAGTTACTTTAAAAAAAGTGCATTTGGGAGGCAATCACATGGTATCCATGTACATATCTTAGAATTTTCTTTTGCAATTTGATTTTCTCGTGTTTTGGTTTGTGTTTAGTGGTTTATATTTTAGGAAAATATACTAACAAGAAGGAGGATTCGATCTAAGCAGAAAAAGGTAAAGAATTGGTGAGAGAGTACATATTTGTGGGAGAAAGGAGTTTTCCGAAAGTGAGAATTGGCTAAAACCGCATAGGAGTCGGCTGATCCGAGAAAGGGATAGACCACTCCGAAAGGAGATCGACCAATCTGGAGAGGTTTCGGTCGATCCGAGAGAGAGTTGTGGCCAACCCTAGGAAGGTTTCAGCCAACCCACGGACGGCTTCAACTGGCATGGAGCAGGATGTGGTCGAAGCCATCGGACCACGTGGGCTTGCTTCGGCCAATCCAGCCAGAGCACCAGCCGCTCCCGAGGTGGCTCTGGTCGATTCGGCATTTTAGAAGGCATGGGCCCTCTTTCCTTCTCCTTCCTTTGGACCATAAAAACATCTCTCTCACCTCATTCTCTTATCCATTCTCATTTGGCCCCAACAAAGCAATAAGAATCCTCTCATTTCCCTTTCTCACAAGTTTGATTTTAATAATCTATTCCCCACCATTCTTTGATTATCTTATTCAAGATTTCTCAATGCTTTAGTATCTTCATTCAAGAAACCAAGGTATGTGCTTATAAAACCTCCATTTCCATGGAAATTCAAGAACTCTAATTTGAAAATTTTCATGCAATGGAAAATTTTGGTGATTTGTTTTGTGATTATACTTACATTTTGATAGACTTAGTTTGGGTAACTTGAATTGAGCTTAAATTTATAAGATTTATGGAGAAAAATAACGTTTCTGAGAAGGTTAGGGTTCTAGGTGTGAATACTGACAAATATGGTTTCTGCATTACTTCTCGAGAATTTTCTTCAAATATGTTGAGATCGCATAATGATTTGTTTATCTCAAATTCTCATGATGCTTTGCTTGCCTTTGGGCTTGTTTGCCTTGTTTTCCTTAGAAAGTTCAATTTATGTTGGTAGATTATGTTGTATACTTTGAAACTCCTTTTTATCTCTTCATGAGCATTGATTCTCATGCATTATGGAAAAACGGCAAGCATTATGGTGCATTATAAGTTTTCTTGAGCTCAAGTGTTTAGAAGTCTTTGAGAAATGATTGATATTCTAAATGGTAAAATTTGACTGCAATCTTATTAGTGAAACTTAGCTTAACTTGATATTTTTTGACAATTTGTAGAAGAACGTACCCACAAAACCCACGCTCCACCAACCAAAGAGGCAGAGGATCCTCTAGCTGTCAATTCCGCATAAACGACACGTACGTCCTACCAATGAGGTTCAGTCACCCACTGCTTGAGAGGATGGGGTTAGAGTAATATGTTGGAAAAATGCTCGACAATATGGGTCTTTTCAAGTTCTACCGTTCCCATCACAACATGCACCCGCTACTGGCATGCTGGTTCTTTTAATCGGTGTGTCTTGTCTACGAGGATCCTGAGAACCTTTAACCCAAATTGGCATATCAAAGACATTTGCGACATTTTCTATTTCCTGTATGGATCCGAGGTTGATTCTGGGATATTTCATTCGGTACATCAGTTTTTGAATTTGATAGCCAATGGTGACTTGGATGCAGGTCCAATAAGAGTGACCTCATAAGAAACCTAGTAATGCGGGTCATGAAAAATTTCCTTTCGAACACTTACTAGTGTTAAACAAATGGAGATAGGGAAAGATTGACGCACAGTGGGATGTGCCTTGTCTACAAGAGACTCTACCCATTTTTGGTTGACATTCACCGATACCCAATTTTCCCGGAGCAAATTGGTCAAGATGTGAACCAAGAGTGCATCTTCGTGCAGACATTTGCAAATATAAGGAGAAATCGTTGGATGGTAACCGAGGCGCAATGCTAGCTAGATGGATTCTTGAATCAATCTTTATCAAAACCGGCTTGCTAATGGGAAAGTCAAGCGTCCTCTCTACCAAATTCTTTGGTGAACCTCATTACATTCGATGTGGGATTTTTCATAGGTGCTACACTCCAAACTGGTACATATACCGATACACTGACCAAGACGGCCATCTCCAATACACCCTTCTCCTGCTCAAAGACAAAACCAACATCCAGTCCCTAGCTAACATCCATTTCGAGATACCAATGTACCAAGCCGAGAACACTAGACCATCGTCCACAGTTTCATGGAACTTTGACGGAATGCTTAGCCCTTTGGAATTCATATCGGACAAGGAGGAGCATGTCTATCATGATTACAACAAGGACTCCATAGAATGGGACGACGATGCTATTTTCAAAAGAGCACGTGTAACTAGCTGAGGTATCCAACTCACCATTTTTTATATATATGTTCATAGTTTTTTTCTTTTATTTTTGCATTTGTGTCGCCTTCTCTCTTTGATTATGGTCTCACTGGGACAGTGAAAACTAAGTCTGAGGGAAAGGGCAGGGACTGACAGAGTATTAAATTGTTTTGTTATCCTCTCTTTTAGAGTCTTGCATTGTCCATAGTTGTGCATAGTATGATTAGCATTCTGCATGGAAAGCATTCAAAAAAAACACAAAAACACAGCATTTAGTCTCTCTTGCATTGTACATTTATCTATATGCATCTAGGATTGCATTCGCATTGCGAGCAATAATGATTTCATGCCACTAAACATGCTGATTCACTTGATTAGGCGCATCCCAGTTTGCTTGAAATATAAGGCTGATCCATGCTTTAAAATTCTTTGTTTTGCATTCATTCTTTCATTGAAGCTTGCTTTTACTTGAAACCGTTCTTTATTTTGGTATAACCTAATTGAATTTCTCATTATCATGGTTTACATCGGATTTGGATTCATGGGTACATACACATACTTAGATCTCCTTTCAATTTTGTACCATGCTTGTTGACCCAAATAGCGGTCTGCCACCATTGGTACAGTTCCCCCACCCAAACCTAACCTTCTTTCTAGCAATTCTTATGCGTTGAGCGAGTAAAGCCTTGTTTAGGATGAGTTTGGTAGAAAGTTTAGATTCGAGCTGACAAGAATGGTGTATCATGTAGTTCTAGCTCACGTTCTTTGAATTAGGTAGGACTAAGTGCGAAACCAAATTCAGGGTTTGGGAACTTGTATTTGGGATAAAAAGATTAAATGGGAAAAAAATAAAAATTGGTAAAGGGATTCTTGGGAGAGAAAGGGTACAAAAGAAAAATAATTGAATAAAATGTAGTAAAGAATTTGAGTAGGTCACAAATGGTTAAGTGGTTTGAGCAAAGAAAAAGAGGAACAAAAACAGATTAAGTACCACTGTTTATAATAGAATCCTAATCTGCTAGACACCATAAGTGCTTTAAGACTCTTCTCCCAAAATAAGATAAGAAAAAATTATTGAAGACGAATCATCTAAAATCTCAAGCAAGAAAAAGGCAAAAAGCCTTTGACAAAACGTAAAATAGGATCATATTTTCTGGGATTATTAGTAAGGGTAGAAATTTATAGGGTATACTTGGGTAGAAGGGATTCTATTCTTATATGCATCCATTGGTTCTTACCTTTAATATTCTCCTAAAACTCATTATGTTTCTTCAGAGATCCCTGAATTTGTGTATTGAGCCGCATGATAAGAAGAGATTATCATTGTCTCTTAACCTTACCCTCAGCCAAGTGAATCCATTAAAATTGCATAACTTGATCCATGGTTTTGATTAATGAATGGTAAAAGGAATGATGGATATGGACGCTTGTATAGGTTGAGGTTGAGTCAAGATTGAGTTATGACGAGTTTGGCTAAAGCTTTTAACTAAAGCTTACTCACTTTGCAACTACGATTCGAATTCGATATCAGCTTGTTTTAGCATTTGAGTTCCCGCATAGCAACATTTCCTTGCGGTCTTGTCGATTGTTTGCTTGGAGAAAAGTTCACGGGAGTTGATATACACTATAATTTCCCAATTTTACATACATCTTTTACATCATTTAGGATGCATATTCGTCTACTTTAGTGTAGTTTGCATTCATCTTGCATCCTTAGAGTTTAGGATTAGAAGTTTGCATGTTTTGCATCTTTTTTCAGGTGTTTGGAATTTCAATGAATGGAATGAGGATGGAACGTTGATGCATGGAGAAGAAAGATGGCAAGAAAAGGTGGAGATGGAAGGAGGAAGGCCGAGAAGAAGATAAGGGTTATGGATCGGCCGAGACAAGATTCGGCCGATCCATCTTGGATTGGGTGATCACATACGGGTCATGGCCTATGCCCAACCAATCGCAAATGAAGCCGACATAGATGGCCATAACACCTGCCAAACTAGGCGAATTTCAGCCAAGCCGGACGAGGTTTTGGCCAAACCGGTCCTACACAAACATGAGATCCGGCTGCAGCCTATCGAGCACCAGCTGATGCCACCATGGCTTCGGCTGATACCATACCCATAACAACTTATCTTTATTTTCTCTTTTATGGATCCAACTCGGTTTTTCTCAGGTCGACCTAGCATGTTTAAGGGTTTATTTCTGAGAGTTTTTAAAGGCAAAGAACTTTGGTAAAAGCCACCAATTCATTTTCTTTCACTCTCTTGGCAAATTTTCAAATCTTTTTTTGGTTATTGTGTTGAAGATTTGGAGAAGAACTTTGAAGAATTTTCTTATGGATATATGCATCATCTTGTGTTTCATCTCATTATCAAAAGTTTCCTCTTAATCCCTTTTCTTTTTATCCTTACCATTTAAGTCATGTTTATCCATTGCTTTGAGTTTTGTTGCCATTTTACTCATGTTTATGTATTGCTTTAAGTTGTGTTTGAATATGAGTGAGTAATAGCTTAACAGATTGAAGGTTAAGTAGATGTAGGGGTTTGATGATAGGTTCTTGTTGTTATGATTGGTAGATCTATAGATCCTCCACTTAAGGTGCACTTAATGCTAGGTTTACTCTAATAAGCTAGTAACCTTGAAGATAGGGATTCATCGTCCAAGAGGTATTCGATGAAATGCTAGAAGAAAACTTTTTGTGGGTTTTCCTTCCCTAGCCAGTGAGAGTTGAGTGTTAGGGTGAGAATTGTCTTAGTGAGCTTGGCTTTAATGCTTGTCAAGTTTAAGGTCGACAAACAAGAGTTTAGTTTCCCTACTTCTTGCAAAGAGGTTGATTCCACGAGAGTGGATTAGCCTAGATTGAGATTCATGCCCTAGGATGGTGCATGTGTAAGAACACTTTATTTACTTGAACATATTACATAACTCGTTAGGAGGTGGTTCTGCAGTCTCATTGCAAGTAAACAGAGATTCAAGGATTTTCTCATCTACAACCTCATCATACATTAGGGCTTTTTTGCAGTGATCTCTACCTTTTCAACTCTTGACAAATACAATTTGAGGAAAATCTTTCTCTACAATAGCCTTATTAGGCTTAATATCCAGCTCGTCCAGTCCCTCAACTGAGAAGCTTTTTCCCTCTATAGTTGGCCTCTTCTTTGCCTCATTGATATCAAAATTCATTTTGAGGTCTTTCCCAAGGTTCAGCTTAATTGTTCCATCCTTCACATCTATTACTGCTCCAGCTAAGGCTAAAAAGGTTCTACCAAAGAGTAGTGGATGTTGTGGCTCCTCATCCATGTCAAGTACCACAAAGTCTATGGGAACTTTCGCATTGCCAATCTTAATAGGTAGATCCTCGAGTAAACCGTATGGCAATCGAATGGACATGACAACTAGGATCAGAAGAGTTTGCAAGAGTTGTAGTTGTTGAACCCTAGCCTCTCCCAGATTACAAAGACATTTGCTGAAAGTTAAATGACCCAATGAGCATGCTAAAGTAAATGTCCCAGGGTCTTCTAAGAGATGTTGGGATTCTGCTTGTAGTTGTTGTATTACTTGTAACCTTCCTGATTCTGCACAAAACTGACATCTTCCTTTATCCTCCTCCTCTTTCATGAACATGTTCATCCTCACACACAAGGTGGACTTGTTTCTAATATACCAAGAGAAACTTGTCCAATTTTTAATTAAGAGCCTTGATCTCCTTTCTATTAACTGAATCAAAATCAATTTTGCATCTCGGATTCCTGTCATAATCCTCACCATACTGCTCATCTACTTGAGGTAGATTATCCACTAATTCCCAGCTATCATCAATATCTTTGTTAAGGAAATTATCATTGGTGGTTGTGGTGTCGAATAGCATCCGGATCTGGACAACACCACTATAGAGAGTGCTAAGTAGTGATTCTTTGTGTAATCTGTGGTGTCGATATTGAGATTGGTAGAGTTTGAACCTCTCCCATGCTTCAAGAAATGCCTCAGAATTTTCCTGCACAAAGCTAGATATTACATTTCTGATCTTTGCAGAGCTAGAGATGGAGAAAAACTTGGCATGGAAAGATTTCTTGCAGTCAGCATAGGAAGTGATAAAACCTTGAGGCAAATGCTTCTCTCATATGTGTGCCTTGTACCTAAGAGAGAATGAGAAAAACCTCATGCTAAAAGCATCTTCACTAACCTCATTGATCTTAGTGATGATGTAGAGCCTTTCAAACTCATTAAGATGGCCAAGAGGATCCTCCACAGGCATTCCATGAAATTTGTTGCTCTGGACCATGGAAATGAGACTACTCTTGATCTCAAAGTTGTTGTTTTAAATGGCAGGCGGAACAATCCCATGTTGCTGGGTGTGAATGCTAGGTCCATCACCTTCTCTAATATGTTTTGGCCTTCTAGCTTGAGTCCTTTAAACAAAAGGTACTTGATCATTCGAACCATGTGGTGTGGTGTCTTCCATCTCAACATGATCCTAGTGATCAACCTGAATTATATCCCTTTGTTCTCACAACTCACGTGGAAACAAGTGGATGTTGTCAAGGTACCAGATCAGATTCTGATATCCCTTGGATCTTGTTTGTATACAACCAGAATTTAAACCAGAAGAGCTTACTCGACTACAAGTGATCGAGTGTGCACGTGATTATGTGAAAAGCTAACTGTAAGTAGTGCACTCGACATGGACATATCCAGTAAGCTAGTCGAGTACCTGTGAAAATCACCAAAAACACAGAAATGAATTGTTAGTACCGATTTGTGATCAAAAACAAAGGGGGACTTGGTCTTGGAAAGTCTAAAATCCTAAAATGTAGCAAACAAATAACCCAATTGGAAAAGTGCCAATTTGATAACAGTATATTTCTCAGTTTCAAATAACCTACTGCACATTCATATCATTGTAGCACAGAAAGGATTTCAATCCAAATGGGTGAGCTGCTAACAATAAAGATGCAATCAGATTTAACTAATCTAAGCCAAATAGGTTCAGTTCTTATCTAGCATAGAATACAATCTGACATAAATCTCACTAGCGATATAAAGAAGCTGGCATGAAGATACAACCCATTCTAGCCAATTAACACCCTAAACAATCAATCATGTGAGTTAGGAGTGAATATCTCAAGTTTGGGTGTAGTCAAGAATTTTATCAAATACTTGGGAGCTGGAAAAATGCCTAAGATCAGATTTCAATTGATCAAGGAGAAATAACCAATAAGTACACCAGAACTGAAGAGTCTAAGCATAAACAACCTTAAGCAAGCAGGAAATCCTTAGATCTACACTAATCTAACCCATTTCCTCTAATGGATCTACTCATAAATCATCACAAAATGCAAAAATATAGAAAATGAAAAAAACGTCATTAGAATAAACTCAATACATTAAACAAGATCAAGCATCTAAAAGAGAATAAAAGAGAAAAAAAAGAGAAAACTTCTTAGTACTTAACCAAATCAGGATATAACATGTGTGTCTCTGTTTTTGGGTCCAAAAGGGTATTTATACACGTTTTTACAAAACCATAGAAAGTCAACACACAAAAAGTCAATGTTTTGTAAATAAGTAACCACTCAACCAAGTTCAATCGAGTGGCCTGGTTGAGTGATGTGTAGTCTTCAAAAATCAAGTCACTCTGGTGTTTGAAATAGAGTTCCCTAATCGAGTCTGCCCATAATGCTTTCTTTTCTACTTTCTTGTCATGCTCCATCCTCAGGTATTATCCTAAGATACTCCTCACATCCAGAATGCTCTAAATATGCTCTCCAAGTACCTAAAAGTCACTCCAATGAAAGATGTTTTCAATGCAAATGCAATGTACATCAAATGAACCTAAAAGGACTCTAATTTGATGCAAACATTGTGTGAATCAATAAAAAATAGATGGTAAATTACTCCTAAAACTAGCTAAATGCATACATATCGGAGAAACTAACCAATGCACGTATTCTTATGCTACCTCACTTTACTAAAACCTTTAAAATCAAATATGATACATCAGGTGTAGGGCTGGACGCAGTAGTAATGCAAGACAAAAGCCTATAGCATATTTTAGTGAGAAGCTGAGTAGATCGACCTTGAACTATTTAACCTATGATAAGGAGCTTTATGCTTTGGTGAGAACACTTTAGCAATGGCAGCACTAACTATGGCCAAAGGAGATTGTTATCCATAGAGATCACCAATCACTGAAGCACTTAAAAGGATAGTATAAGCTTAATAAGAGGCATAATCGATGGGTAGAGTTCATTGAAAGGTTTTCTTATGTCATTAAGTACAAGCAAGGTAATGGGAATGTGGTACTGATGCCTTTTCTCAAAGGTACACTCTTCCCTCCACTCTAGAAACTAAATTTCTTGGGTTAGAACATTTAAAAGAGTTTTGTGCAGATGATAGTGATTTCAAGGAGACCTTTACTCACAGTAGGAAGTTTGCTTGGGAGAAATATTTTCAGCATGATGGTTTTCTATTCTTTGATAATTGTCTTTGCATTCCTAATGGTTCTGTTCGAGATCTTTTAGTTAGGGAAGCTCATGGAAGAGTTCCGATGGGCCACTTTGGCTATGTTAAGACACTTAAGGTGGTGACAGAACATTTCTATTGGTCTCATATCAAACGTGATGTTGAGAGGATATATTCTTGATGTGTAACTTGCAAACATGCCTAATCTAAGGTTTATTCACGTGGTTTGTATACTCCTTTACCCATTCCTACTCATCCTTGGACTTGACATTTCAATAGATATCATAGTAGATTTGCCTAAAACTCGAACTGGAAAAGATTCAATCTATGTTTGTAGACAGATTTTCTAAGATGGCTCTTTTCATTGTTTGCCAAAACACTGACGATACATCCCATATAGCTACCTTATTCTTTATGGAAATTGTTAGACTTTATGACATGCATAGAACCATTGTATCTATTAGAGACACTAAGTTTCTTAGCCATTTTTGGAGAAATGTTTAGTTGAAATTAAGAATTAAGCTAGTGTTCTCAACTACGTGTCATCCTCAGACTAATAGCCAAACTAAGGTAGTCAATAGGAATCTAGGTACTCTTCTGCGTGCATTAACTAAGAAAAACATCCACACTTGAGAAGAATGTTTACCTCGTATCGAGTTTTCATATAACCATTCCAATCATTATGCATCTAAGTATTCACCCGTTGAGATTGTTTATGGCTTTAATATTTTATCTCGTCAAGATTTAACCCCTCTACCTTTGAGTGAAATAGTAAGCTTGGATGGAAATAAGAAGGATAAGCTTGTTAAATAGATACATGCAAGGCTCGTAAGAACATAGAAAGGAAACTGAGCAGTATGCTAAATTATCCAACAAAGGAAGGCACCTAGTGGTGTTTGAAGTGGGTGATCAGGTCTGGCTGCATTTGTGCAAGGCAAGGTTCCAAGTTGAGAGGAAGCCTAAACTCATGCCCAGAATTAATACATTCACAATCACCAAGAAGATCTAAGGCCACCATTATCAACTCGATCTTTACGGGAAGTATGATGTTAGTCCTACCTTCAATGTGTATGTATTGATTCCATTTGTTGCGGATGATTCAGATTTGAGGAAAATTCCTTTTCAGGAGGGAGGGAGTTATACAACCCTAAGCATCAATAATGAAGATTGAGAAGAGCACAAGACTGAGGAGGAGTTAGGAGAGGAAGTTGAGGCTAAAGAAGAGCTTGGAGATAACTATGGAGCTGCCAAGACAATGGAGATGCCAACTATACCAATGACCAGAGCTAAAGCTAAGCAAGTCAATGAATCAGTGGCTGGAATGCTGAAGCATTATCAAGAGGCAGACTCACAAGTCCATAATGCCTTAGTTTCGATTCAGGCTTGTGAAGAGGTATAGATGGGCTTGTGACCCACTAGTACTTTTTTTCTTTTACTGGGTTTTGGCAACTAAGATTTTAAGGAGGCTTTTGGGTCACAAAGGAACAAGAGAACCTATTTATCCTTATATATCTATATATATATATACATATATATATATATATATTAGACTGTTTTCTTTTATACCAATCCTAGCAATTTAAAAGCTTGTAAACTCTCTCTTTTAATTCAATTAACTTCTACTTTCATACAACTCTCTAGATATTTCATATTTTGAAAAACTAACTCATCCTCCATTTGGTTCGAAAATCCATCAAATGAAGAACTCAGCTATTCAAGAGAATCTCAGATCTCTTGAAATGGAGCTATTCAATCCACCCAGTTCCAAAAAATCCCCATCAGATCTCATCTATCTTTATACTTGTTTCTCTTCATTTGCTCATCAGATCAATCTTGAACTTGACCAGTAGATGGTTCAGCTTCTCATATTTTTGCTCATCAAGTTTCATTCAAATTTGAGCTCACTAAAGTCCTATACTAAACAAATAAAGCTCGATTATAGCCCCATTCATCAGAAAAATCACCATCTAAACCTCCACTCCTCCAACTCTTTGACTTCTTCAACTTCAGAGTTGATCCTTACACCCCAGAGGGGCTTATCAACAAGTCATAAAACTTTTGATGCTGAAAGATCCTGACAATTTTAATTTGGGCTTTCTTGGGAAGATAAGTTGTTTGACCTTAGAAAATCGCTTGGGATGCTTATTTCTCTTCACCATGTACTCTATTAGGTCCATCAACAACTCCATTGGGTTGCAAGATCATATTAGACCTAAGATCCAATTTAGGTAGCTTGCATAACTCTTCAAGAGATGGTTGTGCAGTCTCATTGCAAGCAATTAGAGATTTGAGGCTTTTCCCATCTAAAACCTCATCCCACATTGGGCCTTTTTTGCAATGATCTTTAGCTTTACCACTCTTGACCACTACAACTTGGGGAAGCTCTTTCTCTACAAGTGTCTCAAAGGGTTTAACATCTAGATGATTCAATCTTCATCTGAGAAACCTTGTCCTTCTATAATAGGCTTCCTATTTGTATTATTCATATTAAACTTTATTTTGAGGTTCTTCCCAAGATTCAGCTCAATTGTTTCATTCCTCACATCAATTACTACTCCAGTAAAGGATAAAAAGGGTCAACTAAGGAGTAGTGGATCATGTAACTCCTCATCCATGTCAAGTACCACATAATCTGTCGGCACCTCTGCATACCCAATCTTAATAGGCAGATTTTCCAACAAAGCTTGGGAATATCGAACAGACCTGTGAGCTCAAATTAAGGAGAGCTTGTAGGACATGTAGTTGTTGAACCCTAGCCTCTTAGCAATAGAGAATGCCATTAGGCTGACTGAAGCTCCCAAATCACAAAGACATTTGCTGAAAGTTAAATGACCCAATGAGCATGGTAAAGTGAATTTCCCAGGGTCCTCTAGCTTTTCTTGCACTACTTTCCTCTACAAGATGGCAATACACTCATGAGTCTCTACTACCATACCATATACTTCCTTGGTTCTTCCGGTAATAACCTCCTTCAAGAACTCTTAATAAGGAGGTATACATGTGAAAGCATCGAGAATAAGCAACTTCAACTCAATCTCTTTCATCTACTTATCAAATAGAGCTTTATACTTCTCCATTATCTCCTTGAACCGTAGGAAAGGGCATTGGAGACTTGTGATATGCATTATTTTTACACAGGTTTTCATGCATATTTACATCAATTTTCTTAGCTTAGAGTCATAATCATTCATCTTAGAATAGCTTTTTTTTGACTTTTACATTCTAGAGTCTTAAGTAGGTCAAGTCGGATATTTTCTTGTTTTACAAGTTTATCAGGTGATTTGAAGCACAACTTGGAGGATTGGAGTCTTTGGGATGAGGCACTTAATCAAGAAATAGAAGTGGAGCAAGGAAACATGACGAAGGAAGAAAGAAGAGTTTAACGCATCGAGCATCGACCTGAAGATCAACCGGGCAAGGTCAATGGTAAGTTTCTGGTCGATGCGAGAAAGATGATTGATCGACCGACAAGTTAATGGACGTGTCCTGACGAATAAATAATCGACAGAATGCATGTGAAGGGAAGTCTGGAACGTACCTCCTCGAGCATCAGGTCGACCCTAAGACCTTGATGTGCCTTGTATCTTCATCTTATCTCTTCTCTTATGATTATGTCTATCTTTTTAATTTTTTTTTTCATTTGTCATTTTCATTATGTGTCAGTAGTTCTTAGGATGGTTTAAGGATTGGTAGATCTTAGGGTTGGGTGATTGATTTTTGATTCTTAGAGATGCTAGGAAATTTTATGCCCAGAAGGTGTTTGTGAAAATTCCTGAAAGTTCTATTTATGAGCTAAGCTTCCCTAGCCATTGGAAGATGAAGTTAGGGTGTTTAGCGGATTTATTGAGCATGTTTTTAGTGCATGTTGACCTTTGAATTTGTAAATGGAAGTTTAGCTAAATTTTTAAGTTGATAAAGGGGTTAGTGCCATGGAAGTGGGTTCATCTATTTGAGTGCCTCATGTCCTCGGTTATGCTTGATTGTTCATTATTTCACCATTAATTAGTTTTCCTTCTTTTTCCTTTTTATCAATTGTATTGTCTTATGCCATTTGCCTTAGTCTAATTATCTTTGCTTATTCACTATGCTATTTTTGTTTGATTTTATTTTGTGCTTGAGTGTATTTAGTTTATGCTTTGTTTGGTTTTGATTTGGATTGAGTAGTAGTTGATAACTTCTCTCTCTTTGGATTTCTTTAGCTTAAGTGAGAATCCTACAGTCTTATTGCGTTAGTTCTAGGTTCTAAATCAATTCAAACCTCAGCAATCACATTTGTTTGCATTTGTTGAAATTAATTGTTCACATCAGCTTGTATGGTGAGGGGATGAAGTGTCTCTCGTTTTCCCTTGAAACACCAGGTTTTGGTGTTGGAGAAGATACAACTTGACCTTGCATGTCAAGTGGCACGTCCATGTGCAGTTGGAGTAGATTTCTTGATCTGATCATGTTACTGGTACTCCCCCCCATCCTGAATTGTATTGTCCTTAGTGATTTTATCATTTTTTGCATGTGGGGAGAACTCTTTTCCACTCATCAATGTGATAGATTGGACAGTGTATTCCCTGTTGTTCAATGTCCCGAACTTGAAGTTGAAGTCATTGTGAGAGGAATCAACCTTGTTGTTCAAGTCTACAAACTTATTTGCTACATATGTGGCATTAGATGTTTGTCGCTCGAGAAGCTGTTGAAGCATACCTATGACATACGGGGCATGTTTTGTTGGAGACTACTGCTGCTGAGGAACCTACACATGTGATACGATTGTAATTGCCTGAAAGCTCTCTTGATATTGCTGTTTGGCAACATAGGCCTTGTGTTGCACTTGTTGTGGCTGAGGTGGGTACATTTGTTCTTGTGGATTGGCAATTGTTCCTTCTGTAAGACAAATTTGGGTTTCGCTTCTAGTTTTTGTACCCTTTAATATATCCACATTGATTTTTCACTAAGCTAACATCTTCCATTCGTTCTTCCTCTCCATCTTGCACTTGATCATTCTCACACACAAAGCGGACTTGTTTTTGCTATACCAATAGGAGTTTGTCCAACTTCTCATTAAGTACTTTGATCTTTTTCCTTGTCTTCTCATCTGAAAAAGAAGTACCTCTAACAGTGAGGTCATGCTCCTCATTATATTACCTATCTTATTGGGCTAGATTCTCAACTAACTCCCAGCCTTTATCTACATCCTTGTTGAGAAAGTTGTCATTGCTGGTTCTATCAAGGAGCATGCGAATCTTAGGAAATGCTCCTATGAAAAAGGTGCTTAGGAGTGACTCATTTCCGAATCCATGGTGATGGCATTAAGATTTTTAGCTCTTGAATCATTCCTAAGCCTCAGAGAAGGACTCGGAATTCTTTTAAACAAACCTAGAGATCATTTCTTAGCCTTGCATTTCTTGAGTTTGAGAAAAACTTGGCCAGAATGGTCTTCTTACACTCATCCCATTAAGTGATTGAACCTTGAGGTAGATGCTTCTCCCACTGATGGGCTTTGTCACCTAGAGAGAAAGGAAACAATCTCAGTCTGAAATCATCTTCACTGACCCCATTTATCTTTGTGAGTCCACACAACTTCTCAAATTCATCAAGATGATCAAGGAGATACTCCACAGGTAGTCCATGAAATTTGTTGCACCACATGTTGTTCTTTATAGCAGGTGGCACAATTCCATGCCTTTGAGTGTGAGTGATAGGTGTATCACCTCCTTCATTGTATCTTCGCCTCCGCTGTTGAGTCCCTTGCACAGGACGTGCATGTGCATTTTGTGTTGAAGTATTTGAACTCTATTGCTAGTGCATTCCCACTAAGTCTTGTTGTTCACTATGAAGGTGACTTCTCTGCTTTCTCAACTAAAGTGGAAGTTGATTAATGTCGTCGAGATAGCAGATCAGGTTCTAGTTTCCTTTGGAACATGTCTGCATACAAGGAGAAGATTCAACTCAACCTTGCACTCGGTCAGGGACGTCGAGCTGGGTAGCCAAGTTGTGAAAATCACATGAAACGAATAGACAAAGGCAGAAGTAAAAGGTAAGTGATAAGGTGGAACAAAAACGAACTTGATCTCTGAAGATCTGAAATTCTAAATATAGTAGTCTAAATACCCAAATGGCAACAGCGCAAAAATTGATACAAGAATTTTTATGCTCGATTAATCTTAATGTACTGAGATGTCGATGCCGTACTAAATGTGTCAATCCAACCAGGTGCAACCACTAGCAATCATGATATAATCAAACTTATTTAATTCAAGCCAATCAGATATGGTGATTTATATATCAACTTAATGATCAAAAAGAATCAACAAGCAAACAAACCAAAGGAAAGCAATAAACTAGATAGAAAAACAAAGTAATAGACAGAAAACAGAGTAATGATCAGAAAACAGAGCAAGAGAAATCAATGAGAAAGAGGCCCTTAAGGATTGGGAATAATAGATCAGTGCTTCACTTAATTCTGCTATGCTTCTTAACAAGCTCACAAAGAGATGATCTCTAAGTAAATGAATCCATTTTCATGGCAAACACTCTTAGCCAAACTACAATCAGAGCTTATCATCATAGGTGACTAATAACCTAGCAAGCATTAAGAAACAACTCATTATAGTCAATAAACACCCTTATCAATCAAACCCTTGACTTAGAAATGCAAATTTCTCAAAATGGCTCAATCAAGTATTTCATATGGGTGCTCAAATACCTAAACTCAGATTTCTCTTTCTCAAGATAAAATAAGTATTAAGAACACCAAATAAGAAGAGACCAAACTAATTTCACCTTAAGCAATCTAGAAAACCTAATATGCATTAATCTAACACATTTCCTCAGAAACTCTAAGAAATCAACTCAAAAATCATGAAGAACACTAACACATCAAAACCAAGAAAATTGTATCAACTACATATTCAGAATGTTGAGAAAGAAATGAGAAAAAAGAGCTAAGAATCAAAATGAAATACTCAATAAATCGTAAGAAATCTGCATGCAAAACTAGAGAGAGCTTGTTAGAAATTTTTGAACACAAAGAGGCTAAAGAGTGCATAAAGGGGTTTTTAGTCATAAAACAGGTATTTATACTCCTTTTTAGATAACCCTATAAAACAGTCAAATTAAAAAGTCAACAAAATGGTATGAAGGTCTCCAACTCGACCAAGCATGTCGAGTGCTAGGTTAAGCTAGGTAGTTTGGTGATATACACTATAATTAGCCGCATTTTCATGTATATTTTGATCTCTTTTGCATCATTTAGGACTCAGTTTATTCACTCTAGTATAGTTTTGCATCCATTATTTATCATTAATGTCTAGGATCAAATGTTTGCATATTTTGTGATTTTTGAGTCTTTTTCTAGGTAAATAGAGATTTGGTGAGTGGAATGAGGATGGAGCTTTGACGCATGAAGTGGAGATGAATGGAAAGAATGATGGATGATGGAGGAGGACCAAGGCATGGAATGGAGGGACCAAGGAGCCAAGTCAGAGGCAGATCTCCTGGACTGTAATTAACTAATTTTTCATGCATATTTTGATCTCTTTTGCATCATTTACGAATCATGTTTACTCAAACTAGTATAGTTTTGTAGCCACTTTGCATCATTAGAGTCGAAGATTAGATGTTTGCATATTTTGCTTTCTTTGAGTCTTTTTCTAGGTAAATGAAGTTTCAGTGAGCAGAATAAGGATGGAGCTTTGATGCATAAAGTGGAGGTGTATGGCAAGGAAAGATTGTTGAAGAAGGAGGAAGACCAAGGCATTGTTAGGAGGAACAACAAAGCCAAGTCAGAGGTGGATCGATAGGAACACATCAAATTGCAGCTGATTCGGAAATGGCTTCAGCCAAGCCAACCAGACAGTTAAGGAATAAGAAATGCATTGGCCGAACCGGAACAAGCTCTAACTGGTCCTATCAGACCGTGAGCTGATGCAAACAACATCAGCCGGAGCCACAAGAGCATCGGTTGACCTAGACGGAGCTCCTGTCAAACCAGTCCCATTGGCTATGCAATCGGCTCAACCGAGACGTGCTCCGGCTGATACCATTTTTTGTTCGGCTAGACCTACTACCCAGAACTGCTTATATTCACCTTTTTATTTGGGTCTAATTTGGTTTGACTCAAGTCGATCCAGTACATGTTCAAAGTTTATTTTCTGCACTATTTAAGGGCAAGGACCATTGGTCCAAGCCACCAACTCATTTTCTTTCACTCTTTTGAAAACTTTTCAAATCTTTACTCTTTGGTTGTTGTGTTGAAGATTTGGAAAAGACTTTGAAGGATTTCTATGGATCAATGAATCATTTTGTGTTTCATCTTCCTATCAAGAGTTTCTTCTTATCCTCTTCTTCTTTTATCTTCACCATTTCAATCATGTTTATCCACTGCATTGAGTTGTGTTTGAACATCCGTGAGTAGTCAAACCCGAGATCCATTATCTTAATCACTTGAGTCTTGTTTGTTTATTTAGTATTTCTTTTCACCAAAAATCATATCTGTCTGCTCTAGCTTTATTTGATTCCTTGTAATTGGATTGTGTTAGTTCTAAACTTCATGTGGATTCGAACCTCAAGTGTAACTAACGGCTAGTTGCTTGCATTTGTTGTAATTATTTGAGTGTGTGCAAAAACGAGCACATCATGTGGTAGGAACTCTGGCTCTTTTTCTGCTCAACTCGGCCATGTTGGTCGAGTCCTAGGTTGAGCTGGGTAATTTGTTAGGAAAATTTTCTCCTTTTCTCCTCAACTCAGCCACGTTGGTCGAGTCCTAGGTCGAGCTGGGTATTTTAGTTGTCGTACTCGACCTCGTTGATCGAGTGCACCATTGAGTTTAGTCGTTGTGTTACTTTTCCATTCAGCTCTAATCTGCATCACACACCGACATCTTTCCATGTTATTCCACTCCTAGTCCAAAATGGTCTCCAAAGCGGCCAAATGTACCTTATAACAACTCCAAATGCAAAGATGTATGCAAACCTAACTATGCAAATATGATTATAAATTACTCTGAATGGTATATAAAAGTGATGGAATCAGGCAGAAATTGTAACAAATGATAGCCTAAAACTATTTGAAATGCACACATATCATAGGTTCAGCTTTTCGACAACCTTAGCTACCACTATGTTCTCACAACTTCGTGAATCAATAATTAAGGAATAAAATTTACCTTCAAAGTGGTCTTTTTTGGAAAAAGGCATTTCTCCGGCTAAGACTTTCCTGTGGTGAAGCTAGATAGTATCATTTTAGCATCAGAGACACGGTAGTTTGCATGTGTTCGGCTTCAACCATTGGCGATCCATCAGTGTATGAATTAAGCAAGGGTTCATCTTGTACACCTCTATTAGGTCTAGGATTTTTGACTCCTTGGAACCTTTACCTATCTCAGATCTCACGGCTTCTTGATCTCTGGTAGATGGGGTTTTGCGGTGGTGGTGCGTGCTTGTGTTAAAATCGTTCGGTGGATATAGAAGACCCATCAAATTTTGGTGATAATGGTGGAGGTGATCAATTTGATATGTTGGATCAATCGCTCTGCCATTGAAGGTGTAATGGGAAGCATTAGATCGGATAGCTGGCGACAGTGTCATGCTCACACAATTTGAAGCTTAGTTCTAAAAAAATTGTGGCTTTTGATAAAAAAATTGTTTAGGTTTGGGTATTCGGATACATGGACTTGATCGGATCAGGGTTTTTTTGGATTTCTAGTCTTTTAGGTTTAACTATATAAGAGTGATTCGAGTATTTTGAAAATTCGGGTCGGGTTTTGTTCTTAAAACATTACCATATTCCAAATCCGGTTCGGCTCAGGTTGGATATTTGAACTTTTCGATTAAATTTTTTATCTTAACTTTTATTTTAAAATATTTTAAAAAATATCTTAAGAAATCATAATTTAAATAACAATTTGATATATATATATATATATATAGTTATTTTGACTGAAATTTATTAATATATTTAAATATATAATAATATTAGTGAGAAAAAGGATCTAATTTTTAAAGTCATATAATATGTTCTAAGACTACTTGAGTACTTACAATGGTCTAAAATTTGTGTATTGAAAAAAAAAATTCAACTCTTGAAAAAAAGAAGGAGGTTGCAAATGGTTGTTTTATGCTTATGTGGATACAACAGCGTGAGAGATTGTCAATTGCGTGAATTTGTGTTGCTGGACACATGTCACATATTCATTGGTTACCTTATTAAATTATAAATAGATTAAACACGTGTCATGTTGTTATTGGTTACTAAATATACATATATTTTTTTAAATCAATCATTTAAGACCAATTATCTTATCAAATGTTTAATATATTTTTTTTAAAAAATTTATACCAAAATTAATTATTTTTCATTTTTCTATAAATTGAGATAGTTTCACTCAATTCGGACACCAAAAAAAATCATATTTTCTACTATATTTTTGTTATCAATCTATTTTTAGGGAAATATATTCTAACAATAACCCCTCCCAAAATTCTTCTAATTACCCATATAACTACCAAATACCTACCAATTATCAGCTTTAAAACTAATCTTCAAAATCACGTTCGCCAGAAATGCGTTAAATGGACCATTGAGTACAATTTGGTGCTATTGACTGGGTGGATTAAATATAAGACTAACCAATTTAGTAATTCATCTTTGTTTTTGACCAAATAATAATGTATGTGTGTTTTGCTTTAATAATTTTCATATACTCAACCACTCATTCACTCGACCACTCATTCATACAACCACTCATTAACACAACCACTCATTTTTTCTATAAATAGGGACTCATTCTTTCTTTGATATACCACTACCAGATAACTCATCTAACAACAAAATATATCTATAGATCCTAACAATAACCCCTCTCAAAATTATTCTAATTACCTTTTTAACTACCAAATCCCTACCAATTATCAGCTTCAAAATCAATCTTCCAACTAACCCCAGAACGTACCAAACTATGGTTTTCCACTAAACATTTTTATTCCATTTGGTATTCCAAAGTATCATCCATATTATGGATCCATGAGGTCATATCCATCTCAAACAGCCCATATTTCTTCTACTTCAACGGGTAATGAGATTGTTCCAAATATTGGACCAATTGATTTTCCCGAATGTTCTACACAAATGGGTCTTGGTGGTATGACCGATGTTCATTAAAATTCTTCAAATGCAAAAGATTCAACTCAGGCTCACCAGAAATGCATCAAATGGACCATTGAGGAATATTTGGTGCTATTGAGTTGGTGGATTAAATATGGGAAACAAAGCATCGTTGGCAGAAATCAAAAAGGTGAATCATACTAGGGTAAAATTGCTGACTATTGTAATGAGCACTGCTCATTTGACCCTCTGCGTGATGGCAACTCTTACAGAAATCATTACAACTACATGAACAATATCTTGGGAAAAAGCGTTGGAGCTTACGATAATGCTAAGCGTATGCAACAAAGCGGATGGTCAGAGAATGATGTATTCAAAAAAGTGCAAGAATTATACTCAAGTGGTGGTAACAAAAGAAGTGAAAGAATGGCACGCTGTTCGCGATCAACCACGTTATGATAGTCATGTAGGAGGAAATACTGGATCAGCAAGCAGTGGATCTAAGAGATCTTGTGACAGTGATGCAAATGATGCTATCTCTGTGGGATCCAGTGCTCGTCCAATGGGGAGAGATGCAGCTAAAAAGAAAGGTAAAAAGAAAGGCAAGGCCGCAGCTTTGGAAGTGGTCAACGCATAGTGGAACTCTTTTGAACAAATCAAGAAGCAAGAGATGGAACGCTTGGAAAAAATATCCTTGGACCTAGAAGAGGCAAACAAAATTAAGAAAATAGAAATGTATTTGAAGCTAATAGAAAAGGAGCATCTCGATGACCGCAAGAACAAAATTTTGGAAGAGTTGCCAATGATCTATTTGGCAATTAATTATCATCAAGTGTGCTAATATTTTCAATAATGTTTTTTGTCATTTCTACTTCAATAATGTGTACCTCTGCTTTGTTAAATCTACTTTAATAAAGTCTATGTGTGTGTTATCATTTCTACTTTAATAATGTGTGTCTGTATTTTTTCATTCTCTATAATAATGCATGTTTGTGCTTTGTTGTTTTCTACTTTGATAATTTGTCTTGTTTTCCTCCACTTATTCACTCAACCACTCATTCACTCAATCACTCATTCACTCAACCACTCATTCACTCAACCACTCATTCACTCAACCACTCATTCTCTCAACCACTCATTCAACCACTCAAATTTTCTAGAAATAAGGACTCATTCTTCCTTTGATATACCACAACCACAAAAACTCATTTCACAACAAAATATACCAATAGATCCATCAGACTTTCCTTTTGATATCGAAGCTTACAAAAAGCATTTTGGAATCAAAGAGAGGTATATCGTCAACCAGATTAGGGAGCGAAGAAAGAAAATTGAAGAAGACTATGCTCATCGTACCAAGCAAAAATACTTCAAGCGAGATCATGTCGCGGAAAACCAAAAACTCGTTGACGACTACTTTGCCAGTCAAACAACATATGACGATGCAATGTTTTGTCGACAACTCCGGATGCAAAAACATGTTTTCCTTCGCATTGTTGAAGACCTGTCAAGCAGTGACACCTACTTCGCCCAAAGAGTTGATGCAGCCAAAAAGGAAGGTATATCTCCATTAGCAAAATGTACCACAGCCATGTGAATGCTAGTGTATAGTGTGGTGGCTGACGCAATTGATGTATACATCAAAATATGAGGTACTACATCATTAGAAAGCTTACGTAGATTTTGTAAGGGAATCATAAAATTGTATGAACAAGTTTACCTCAGAGCTCCAACTAAAGATGACTTTGAGAGGATACTACATGTTAGTGAGAAGCGGGGGTTCCCAAGGATGATTAGGAGTATTGATTGTATGCATTGGAAATTGAAGAATTGTCCTAAGGCGTGGGAAGGTCAGTTTACTCGGTGAGATAAGGGAATAACAATTGTTATTCTTGAGTCAGTTGCATCTCATGGTCAATGGATCTGGCATGCTTTTTTGGATATCCAGGCACATTAAACGATATCAACGTTTTAGACCGTTCACCATCATTCAATGATGTTAAACAAGTAAAGGCTCCAAGAGTGAACTTCCTTGTGAACAACCGTCCGTATAATATGGCATACTATCTAGCAAATGGTATATATCCTTTTTATTCAACTTTTGTCAAATCGATTAGGCTTCCTCAAAGTGAATCAAACAAGATGTTTTCACAACATTAGGAGGGATGTCAGATTCACATTGAATGTGCATTTGGAGTGTTACAAGCTCAATCTAAAATCATCCGTAAAACCAGCTCGCATGTGGGATATAGCGGATCTGGCTATCATCATGAGCGCATGTATCGTATTGCATAATATAATTCTTCACGATGAACAAGATACATATGTTCAACATTGGAACGAATATGATCAATCTGAGGCAAGTGGGTCAAGTACACCGCAATCATTCCCGACCAAGGTGCTACCTGCATTTGCAAATTATGTGCATGATAGATCCGAGTTGCATGATTCAAATATACATCATTAATTGCAAGTTGATCTGGTTAAACACATATGGCAGAAATTTGAAATGTTTCATGGTTAATGAGCTCATTAAGTTTGTGTGTTTTATTGCTTGTTTATTTAAACTATGTGTGTTTTATTAGTTGGATTATGTATTTACTAAATTATGTGTGTTTTATTAATTGTATCGTATTTGTATGTTAAGTTTTAGTATTTTATTTTATTTTAAATGACTCTTTTTATTTTAANATTTTATTTTAAATGACTCTTTTTATTTTAAATTTTTATTATATATAATATATATTTTATACCTATAAAAATGAAAACACAAATACAAATAAAATAATAAATAAAATTAGTGTGGAGTATAGTGTTGAATTTTTATTAAACAAAATATTGTAGAGAAGCAAAATTGTATGGATGTTGAATTTTAAGGTGGAAGAGAGAGAAAATAATTATGGAGAAAAAAATGACGTGGAGGGTGTTGAATTTTTTCACGATTGTACATAGTCTTATAATAGTTGCTTTTTGCTATGTTGAATAATTTTTTTTCAACGGTTGGAAAAATGATGGTGATGCAATGGTTGAGTGTTTGATGAGGTGGAGTACGTAGTGTTAATAAATTCAACATCATGAGAATTGAAGCAAATGATCCACCAATGCCACGTGTCATATTCCAATTGGTTGGCAGTTTTTTATTTTTTTAAATAATAAATAGATATGACACATGTCGCGTTGTGGTTCGTTATTGAGATTACAAAAAAAATTTCATCTCAATGATTTGATAAGAATTATTTTATAGAAAATTTGATATAGTTTTATGAAATTTTTACCAAAATTCATCATTTTTCATTCTCTACAAAGAGAGACTAGTTTCACAATTCGGACACACACAAAAAATTATCTTTTCTACTATATTGTTGTTATCAATATATTTTTTAGGATATGGATCCTAATAATAACCCCAACCACTCAAGATGACTTAGACTAGATAATGCATGTAAGTGAGAAGCGGGGGTTCCAAGGGATGATTGGAAGTATTGATTGTGTGCACTGGAAATAGAAAAATTGTCCTACAGTGTAGGAAGGTCAATTTACTCGGGGAGATAAGCGACCACAACTGTTATTCTTGAGGCAGTTGCATCTCATGATCTATGGATCTGTCATGCTTTTTTGGATGTCCAAGAACATTGAATGATGTCAATGTTTTAGACCGTTCACAATTATTCGATGATGTTGAACAAGGAAAAGCTCCAAGAGTGAACTTCCTCGTGAACCACCGTTCGTATAATATGGCATACTATATAGCTGATGGTATCTATTCTTCTTATCCAACTTTTGTCAAATCAATTAGGCTTCCTCAAAGTGAACCAGACAAGATGCTTGCACAACATCAGGAAGGATGTCGAAATGACATTGAACGTGCATTTGGAGTGTAACAAGTTCAATTTAAAATCATCTGTGAACCAGCTCGTATGTGGTACATAGCGGATTTGGCTATCATATAAGAGTGTGTATCATATTGCAAATATGATTATTAAGAATGAACAAGATACATATGTTCAACATTGGAACGAGTATGATCAATCTGAGGCACATGGGTCTAGTACACCGCAACCATTCTTGACCGAGGTGGTACATGCATTTGCAAATCATGTGCGTGATAGAACCCAGTTGCGTGATTCAAAATTTAAATCACGAATTGCAAGCTTATCTGGTTAAACACATATGGGCAAAATTCAGAATGTTTAGTGGTTAATGAACTTATTAAATGTGTGTGGTTTATTAGGTTATTGTTTGCTTATTATACTTATATTTAATAAAATATTTTAATAACTATTTTATTAATAAGATAAATTAACTTTGATTAAACTAACTGAAAGACTCGCAGATCACATCCTCAACTTGATTGGCAGGTGCACAGATCCAAAAACGCAGGAAAAATAGGTTGAAACACAAGACCTAGCAGCTACTTTCATGCACAAGCAACAGACAAAAATTAGGGTTCTTATTTCAGATCAACAGTGGTTACTTGCTAGACAAGCCATGCGATTTCTGAACAGATCTTACCCTGATATGTACGTCCTATGGTTTCTTTGGCTTCTTGGATATGTCCTCTATCCAAAGCCAGCAAGTACCTAGCTGTTCTTACTCTGATGGTAACAGAAAACAACCCTAAAGATGCGTAGTCGAACACAGATTCATAAACAGAAATCCAAAATTTCACTAAGACTGAAATAGAAACTGACTCAACGTCATACCTTAAACAGACCGTATCTTCCTTAATAAAAATTCCGATTTGGATTTCGTTTTCGGCTATGAATTCTTGAGAGTAAGTTCTTTCCAGAACTATAAAAATCACAGTCATATGATCAGTGGTCAAATAGTTATGAACCCTAAAAGTAAGCCAAATGGACATGTTTCTAATACACCAAACAGTTTCGACATCTTACCTTAAACTGATCGTAACTTCCTCAATACAGATCCGATTGACAAGCGGTTTGCGGCTACGGTTTCATGAAAGAATGAGCTTTCCAAGTGCTGGAAGTGATCAAGTCTTCAATTGTATCAATTCATCATCCGTATAAAAAGTCTTCATTCATATATTATCATCGTAAGAAGGAAACTCTAGTGAATATCACATGTTGTTTTTTCTTGAAAATGAACAAGAAACTAGTGAAGATTACATCTTGTCTTGTCTCAAAACAGAAGGAGACTCTAGTAAAGTTCACATCTTGGCTTGGCTCGAAGAAGAAGGAGGATAATTACCTTTGAGAAAAACGGAGCATAGGTCGATTGACAAGATAAGACGTGAAGAGTTCACGCAAAATATTTGGTGATCAACGGGACACCAATAATGGAGAGAGAAGTAAACTTGAGATGAAGTGGTGGCAAGACAGATTTGGACCGTCATCTTTAATTTCGAATTACCATTGACTATTGATGACCTAGGAGTCGATATACCCACCGTTGGAAAGACCTATCAATCTAGTTTACAGAACATGTTACGTATTCTGAATCAGAGATATGGTTCAAAAATTATAACTGTTTTTTGTAGAGCATATCAAATCTGTCGGGAATTTCAATGAGATGGGTACAAATGATCGAGAATGAACAAATGGGTGCAAATGATTAGGTACAAACGATTGGGTACCACCAAAGGAGTATGAATAAAAGATTCAAGCACCAAAAGGATGATATCATCAAAGGGTGTGAACACTAAATATTTTTATCACCAAAAGGTGCAATCACTAAAGGGTGCATACATCAAAGGGATGTGAAGAAATGAAAAGAAAATGGTACTACTGAAAGGAAAAACAGGACACTTGTAGAGATGGCAAAATCGATGCTCAAGGAGAAGAACTTACCGAATAAGTTTTGGGCTTAAGCAATAGCAACATCAACATATTTTCAAAATCGACAGCCATCAAAGTCATCGGAGAAAGGAGTCACACCACTAGGGATATGGAGTGGAAAGAAACCAAGTGTTGAACACTAGAAAATTTTCGGATGTGTTTGTTACATACACATACCGTATGAAAAGAGGAAAAAGCTCAACACAAAGGCCAAACAAGGGATATATGTAGGTTACAACAACGAGTCAAAAGAATATCGTATGTACTTGGTGAATGAAGAGAAAGTCGAAGTTTACCCTAGTTCACACTGTACAACCAATCAACTTCACAAAAAGAAGAAGTTACGGTGATGAACAGAATATACCAGCAATCGGACGTGCGGTGCTCAGATCGGTTGGATCCGCAACCTTTGAGTATGCTCTAGGCATTACTGCCTGTCTCTGTGGCGGTGGTGGTAGTGGTGGCAACTCCTCCCTTGCCCGTTTTCCTGATAATTGGAGTGGTTTAGGACAATTTGCCCTGTTTCCCCACAATTGTAGCACACTCTTGGTCCCTCGGTCCGTACATCCTTTGCCCTTGGGTCCTCTTTTGGATAATCATGAACCCTGTGGTATGTACTACCACACCGAAAACATGCACCAAAAGCCATCCTACATTCCCCAGTATGCTCCTTTCTACAAACCTTACACGTGGTGCGAGCCGCAATCGGTTTACTGATAAAGCATACTTTATTCGGTCTAAGCTATCAAACCATTGAGCATAGTGGAAAGTAGAGAAAGTGTCGAACCAATACTCAGAATAG
>OVBA01001924.1:0-38535 GCA_900406435.1 Lepidium aucheri
ATTGTTGAGTTGTGGAGACTGATTTGCCAGGAACTTTTTTGACTCCCTACGTGGCCCAAATATCTCTCTATATATATATCCCAATGTAATTGTAAAACCCTAATTTTAATAAGAAAAGCGAATTGCCTTGTGCGGCCGTGGACGTAGATCAGTTTGATCGAACCACGTTAAATCTCTGTGTCTTTTGCTTTGTGTTATTTTGTGATCGATTTTGCAACAACTTTAACTAGTGTCCAATATATGTTGTAGTTAGATATTCAAACAATACACAATATCACAATCAAATAAAAATATAGCTAATGTAAAACAAACTAAGCAATGTTCCAAAACGAAATCTTCAGAAACCTTAACCAATATCCAATATCTGTTGTAGTTAGATATTCAAACAATACACAATATCACAATTAAATAAAAATATAGCTAATATAAAATAATTACGAAAACAATGCAAAGTTTTCAGAAATCATATCTCGGAAACTAAACAGTATCCAATTTCTCACCGACAAAGCAATATGCAATATACCAATATCAAAATTATCAAAATCTATATTTCATAAACTAACCAATAACCAATATCATTACCTATTTCGTTAGTTCTTTATAAACTAAAGAAGAAATCCAATATCAACATTTACAAAAAGCAGTAGTGCTGGGATTAAAAACCGACCCGAACCAATCCGGAAATTAGGCAAATCGCGTCGGTTATGTAAATTGAATTCGGATATTTTGGAACAAAATAAAATTTGTACTCGGATACAAGACCAGGTCAGTTGACCCGATCGGTTATTGCTTAACAAAAATTTAATCTTAACCTAAATTATAATAACTTCTCCTCTCTTCCTCTTCGACGCTGCTTCTTCGACGACAACAACCAATCTTCTTCTCTTCTTCTTCCATTTTCTTATTCCCTTCTCTTCTTCTTCTCTTATCTTCTTCTTCTGTTTTCTTATTGCCTTCTCTTTTTATCCATTTGAAATTCGATTAATTGATTCCCTTGTTTCAATCTATCGATTTTATTATCTTCTCAAGTCAAGCTTCTACTCAGTTAATCTTCTCTTGTCTTCTCTTTTTCTATTCTCAATCACATCTTCTCTTCCCTTGGAATAATCGATTCTCTCCAATTATTTTCAGGTCTTCTTCTTCTCACTCAGGTTCGGTTTTCCTCTCTACTTCTTCTCTACTACTCACAATTCTTCTCTTCTTTTATTTTGAGTAATGTTTGGAACTTTGAGTATTACTGAAACTTTGATTATCAATTGGCCTTATAACTGGAATGTTTGATGATAGATTAGCCTTATAACTGAAACAATGATTAGCCTTATGACTGAAATTTTGATTATTAATGTTGATTATGAATGTTGTTATAATGATTCATTGAATGTCGTTGCCTTATCAAAGTCGATTTTGTTGCTTAACCAAATCTGATCAATTGTTGATACAAGTTTTGAATATTCTTCAGCTTAGATTATGTAATAGTTTATGAACATTCTACACCTTATATTATGTAATAGAAAAACATAATTCTTTTCTGCTCGATAATGCATCCACATTGCTTTAGGCCTTGACTTAGTCTTTTTATGTGTTATTGTTGCCGTTTTAATCGGACTTGGAATTGGAATTTTTATGTGCTTAGTCAGACTTTATATAATCAAGCTATTAATATTTGTAATTTTTTATGACTCGTTGGCTTGTTTCTAACAAGTTTGAAACAGATAATTTGCATTTGAAGAGGTGATTTGTTATTGACTTTGGTAATTTTATGTTGGTAGATGGCTTCTTTTAAGGATGATAATGATGATTTTATTGATGAAGAGGAAGAAGTTTTAGGACCCAATGAAACAGGAAATAAGAAGAAGACGACAACTGGGAAATTAACGAGTGAGATTGCTCCAAGACCAAGGAAGAGACCTGCTCGTAGATCAGCAGTATGGGAACATTTTATTGACAATGTGTATGGAGAACGAATAGTGAGCAGTTGTCGATATTGTCAACATGAAATCGGATGTGACAGCAAAAAAGTTGGAACAACTCCCATGAAAAATTACTTGGAAAGATGTAAGTTGTTCATGGCTTACAAAGAGAGTGGATCTCAATCTGTTTTGGCGCCTGATAGTAGTGGTGTAGTCACAACTATGAAGTATGATAAAGACTTGTTCAGAAGGTCAGTGAATGAGATGATTATACTAGCTGAGTTGCCATTTTCGTTTGTGGAATCAGAGGGGTTTACGAGATTCTGCTTCAATATACTCCCACTGTATACGGTTCATTGTAGAAAGACAGCAACTTCTGACATCTACTCAATATAACTGCAAGAGAAAGAAATTCTGAAGAAGTTGTTTGGTTGTGATAAGAAGAGAGCATCTCTCAGTACAAATATATGGACAGCTCCTACTACTTCAAGGAGTTACATGGTGGTGACTGCTCATTGGATTGATGCTAATTGGGTGTTACAAAAAAGGATAAAAGCTTCAAACCGGTCATAGACCATAAGGAAGAAACCATTGTTATACAACTTAGTGAGTGTCTAGAAGATTGGGGAATTGCAAGTGTATTCACAATGACAGTTGACAATGCCAAAGCGAATGGTAAAGCATTGAAGTTGTTGACAGATGCTTTGAGGCTGAAGAGTACTCAATCATTTGTTACTGATGGTGCGCATTTACACATTCGTTGTTATGCTCATTTTCTGAATTTGATTATGAGAGATGGTCTAGCTTCAGTGAATGAGAGTGTAGTTGCCATTAGGAATGCTATAAAATATGTAAGATCATCGACCCCAAGGCTGGAATCATTTCAAAACCGGGCTTTTACAGGGAATGTAAGTAGAGGGAGTATGACACTTGACTGCATTACAAGGTAAAATTCGACATACCTTATGTTCACATTTGCTCTGAAATTCAGAGGTGCATTTGAGAAGTTATTTGCAGAAGACAAACTCTACAATGAGTATTTCAAAGAGATAGATGAAGATGGGAAAAAACGAGTTAGTCCTCCAACTTCTAGTAATTGGGACGAAATTCAAAGGTTAGTGAAGTTTCTCAGATTATTTCTCAACTGCAAAATAGCTTTTTCAGCATCTAAGACTGATGAGGTCATCGACCAAAACACCTCACCACTTAAAGCCATGGAGATTCCAAGCTTTCATGAAGGACCAAGTACAAGATGCAAGACAAGTGCATTGAGAGACAAGCTCAACCATACAGTTAGCAAGCTACTTGGACTCATCACACCCGTCTTAGAGACCGACCAAGCACTCACCCACTCATACAAGCAAGCGGCTACTAGCTCAACAACCAACCGTGCAAATAAGATAAGTTTTTGTTATATAACTAACCTTCATGCAGATGGTGCCAACAAATGAGTTAGTAACTACACAATCACGCGAAAACTACAAGTTACCAAGAATAGAAGACGCGTGAAAAGTTTAATGTGTTTGATTTTATTTTTAATGTATGTTTTAGTTTTGTATCTTGCTTCATAAATGCTGCGCCATTCAACTTACATTAGAGATTTGATTGCATGATTGTAGAGCTTAATTAGCTCCATTTTCTGCCTATTGAAGACACCACCGATGAGCCATTATATAAGGCTCCTTTACGGTTTTGTAATTTTTACCCAAGTATCAAAAAAGTGAAAACATTTCTTTTAAAGAAAGAGTATTGCCGTCTAATCTCTTTGAGGAATCAAGAGCTTAGCTGAGATCTACTCTAGTGAGTAGTCCTACTAGATCGGTGAACTTATCACGAATTTCATCACCATCGTGTGGCGTTCTTCTATCCAATTCTGCAACGTGTTCTACACCGTTGGAGGATTGATTCTTGAACTCTTCTCCACTGGTTCCATCATCAACAAGTCACAAGGATTGACTCTTAGAAGTCTTCTTGTGATCTTCTCCGTTTAACACCCACCACGAGGACCTTATTATATGGTATCAGAGCCGAAAGGTTCAACCGGTAAAATCTGTATCGTGGCCATTTTCTTTCTATCCTTTTTTCATTTTCGTTTTGATCATTTCCGTTTGCTTCTTTTGATTAAATTCGAGTTCTCATTTTAAGTTTTGTTCGTTTGAATCCGTATAAAAAAAGAGAAAACCGTATAAAAAAGGGAAAGAAAATCTTTGCATTTAGTCTATATTTCATTACATTTATCATAATTATGTTATAATCTTTGCATTCATTTTTAATTTATTCGGCCATTTATTTTAAAATTCTCCAACAACTAAGGTGTTAGATCTTGAATTAATATTGTTAATAATCGAATATTTGTTTTAAATATTTGATTCAGCAAAGTTAATTAACACCGATTTGTTTCTTTTCTTTTGTGTGCGAGGATCATGTCCAACCAAGATGGGACTACGCCGATTGTGGATGAATTGGTCGGGTTTATGAACACCCTGATCCAGATCCAAGCACAACTCATGACGCTCGCAGCCCGCATAGATAATTTGGAGCGCACACCACCACCCGCTACACACGCACCGGCCAACCAAACTCCATTGCAAACTCTTGAGTCCGATCCACCACCAAATGGACCAATGCCTTGGAAAGAAGAAAAGCAAGTAGAGTATGATTCAGATGAACAACCCTTACCATGCAACCCACGACGTGCTCAACCACGACCTCACCCTCCAAATCGGCACCAATATCCGGAATACAAGGAAGAAGGAAGAAGACATGGAGCATATCCACGAAATGAGCGAGAACCGGACTCGCCAAATCACCGTGACATGGAAATAGTAGCCCGTTTTGTAAATCCAAAACTTACGGCACCAACCTTTGTCGGACGAGTCAATTCTGATGCATATCTAAATTGGGAACGGTGGCTCGAGAACATCTTTGAATGTTACAAGTATCCCAACCGAAGGAAGGTCACCTTTGCCGCAGCCCAACTCAGAGAAGCAGCTCTAACATGGTGGGATCGAGAGGTAGCCGATCGAAGACGCCTACGCCTTGGACCAATCGCAAGTTGGGACAAGATAAAGAAACTTATGCGGCGTAGATATGTGCCATCATACTACCACCGCTACTTGCAAAAGAAGTTCCGGAAGCTAGTCCATGGAACCAAGACCGTTGAAGAATACTATGACGAGTTTGAGCTTCTCAAGAACCGGTTTGAAGTTGAAGATTCGAAATAAGCCTTGATGATTCAGTACATTGATGGCTTACAAGAAAGGATAGCGACTAAAATGGAGAGGAGTCCGTACCATGATATCCAAGAAGTTCTACACTTGGCCATTCTAGCGGAAAAACACATCAAGAGGAAGACCACAACACAGCCTAAATCTTCATGGACCGCACCAAAGGTTAGTGACTCCAACCAAAAGAAGATCGAGATCGAATCTCGATTCAAGAAGCGAAATGCGGAGTCTAGCAAGACCAATAAGGTACCAAAAGCTCCTCAAAATATGCAAACTCGTGATGTTACATTTTTCAGGTGCCAAGGACATGGACACATGGCCCGTGACTGTCCAAACAAGCGTGTCATGATCATTACCGACAATGGTGGATATGAGTCACAAAATGAACCGGAAGGATAACCTGAGGAGTTGAGTCCACAAATAGAGTATCCGGATCATGGAAATGCTCTTGTCATCCAGCGCATACTAAGCACTATCGTGGATGAAGAAGACAAGATGCAAAGGGAGAACATCTTCCACACACGTTGCACCGTCCATGAAAAGGTATGTAATCTAATCATGGATGGAGCTTCATGTGCCAATGTTGCTAGCAGGTACATGGTGGAAAAACTCAACCTTCCANTATCGTGGATGAAGAAGACAAGATGCAAAGGGAGAACATCTTCCACACACGTTGCACCGTCCATGAAAAGGTATGTAATCTAATCATGGATGGAGCTTCATGTGCCAATGTTGCTAGCAGGTACATGGTGGAAAAACTCAACCTTCCATGAACCAAGCATCCACATTTGTACAAGCTTAGGTGGCTAAACAATAAAGCCGAAGTCAATGTGGACGAGCAAGTCACCACACAATTTAGCATTGGACGATACCGAGACCAAGTGATTTGCGATGTGACCCCCATGGAAGTTAGTCACATCTTGCTTGGAAGGCCATGGCAATACGATAGAGAGGTGCTACATCACGTCCGAACCAATCTTTACACCCTAGTGCACGAGAAGAAGAAGTTCACACTTGCGCCATTAACACAAGCTCAAGTGCGTGAACTACGAAGTAAACAATCTAAGGAAACCGAGGTTAAACGTCCTAATCTTTATATCTCTTCACACTCAGTTTCTAAAGCTATTAGTAGCCATAGTACGGTACTACTCATGGTCTACAAAGAGTGTTTAGTGGCAGGATGAACTGAGACTACTCTACCAATGGAGATTGCAAAACTTCTTGAACAATTTCAAGATGTCTTACCGGAAGAGATACCACCTGGCTTACCACCACTTAGAGGAGTCGAACACCAAATTGATCTCGTGCCCGGAGCACCATTACCCAACCGACCTGCCTACCGCATGAACTCCAATGAGACTTGCGAGCTTGAGAAGCAAATCCGTGAGCTAATGGAGAAAGGATACATAAGGGAGAGTCTTAGCCCTTGTGCAGTCCCGCTGTTGTTGGTACCAAAAAAAGACAGAGCATGGAGGATGTGCGTGGACTACGGTGCTATGTGTGTGATTTACGATGGTTTTAGAGCCTTGTTTTAGGTAGCTTTGCATCCGTTTAGCTAAATTTTCTGTGCAGTTAGGTCCGTTTAGGTTAGTTTTATACTTTTTGCATTTGCATTTGGAGTTTAGAGTTTTATGTAGGAAAAGGAGCACAAAGGAGCTAAGGACAATTGGATCAGCTGCTAGGAGGAAAAGATCGTGCAAACTGGGATCGCTACCTCGTGGATCGCAAGGCTAGGATTGCTCGGAACGCTTAGGAAAACATGCCTCAGTCACCAGCCTCGACTTATCTGCCGCAAGGGAATATCAATCTATTACACTCAGAACTTTCACTCAGTCTCAAACCCCGATGGAAAAGACAAGAACCACCTCTCGGTGCCCAAGCTCGCAAAAGGACTCGAGGGCAAGATTCCTGGTTGACCGACTTAAGTAGGTTTGACCATAAGGGTTACGCAAATGACCCTATAAATTATCCTCTAATCACTCTCTTATCATTTTATCAGATGTTTTAGCTGAAAATTCTCTCTATTTTATTGTTGCTTTCATTTATGCTTGTTTAAGGTACTCTTTATGTTTATGCTTTTAATGGAATGATATAAGTTTGATCTTCATCTTTACTTTCTGCTTTTTTATTTTTATGTTCTTCATGTTTATGCAAGTGAGATCTCCCTCATTCCTCCGCTCTCAACCCACGAGGCGTGAGTAGATCCTTGTGGATCTCAAGGATAAGGAGATCGGAGGTGAATCCACCGATTCCCTTGTCGTGTGAACCATGATCTAACTCTGATCTCTTCTCACATGGCTAGGCTTAATGCTTATCTCTCCCTGATCAAGAGAGATCTGATTTTGGCCGTGACATAAGGCTAGCACCAAAGGAATCGGAGACCAAGTGCCATGTGGGTGATGGTTTGATCCACCGAGGAGAGATCTAGTATGTGGGTCAGCTATTAGATGTGTTGGGCTGAAATTTAAGCTTCTGATTCGGTATGATCATGGCTAGCACCATAATGGATCAACCGATTTGGTTAGAGATCTTCACCGTGAGAACAGGCTGATCTAGTCTTATTCTGGTCTAAGGATCGCTCAATATAGTGCAGCGGGGTCGGATCAGCGAGTTTACCGCCGATCAAACTCTCCCTATCCTTTAGATCTATGCTTTTAACCTTATTTCCTTTTATTGCAATTGTTATACTCTATTTTTGATGCATTTCTCTGTTTTGAATGTTTAAATTCTATTTCTATTTTGTCTTTTAGCTTATTTTGTCCTATTATCTAGATTCCAAGCTTACTTGATATGTAGTCTATCTTTGTGACAGATTGATAGGTTGCTTGAAGTAAGGTCTAGAAGTAGATAGATTGTTTGCAAGCAACTTCTAAGTATTGGTTCGACAAATCCCATTTACTTACCACTATGCTCAATTAATTTGATCTAAGGACATAAAAATCTTTTTATCAAATTAGCGTCGTTGCCAAATCAGTTTTGCTTGTTCCAATTTAGAATTTGCTATTCTTAGGATCAGGTTTAGTGTTATTGCTATTATTACTTGTATGTGTTTCACTCAGCTTGGATCTATAAGGACCAAGCTTCCACTTTATTGACAAGTCGTTGTCTCTGTCCTTGCAGGCCTCGCAGGTACCCTCGCCAGCAAGAACTGTGCACAGACACAGAACCAGTACCTTGCGTCAACTCCTGCAAGTTGTGCGAGTAATCATTACGGTTTATTCGGTTGATGCACACACGGTCGAAGGGTGCTCACCACCTTCACCAACCACCGACGACATTAATCAGCTCACTCGTGAAATCAGACGAGAGCGTACCAGAATGCAGCAACAGCAACCGGATCTGGACAACACCACGCCGGGAAAAACGACAGATGGATTACCTCCGTTGGTCAATGAGGCCGCCCACCAGGCGCGATCACAAAACCCAGCTCGTCGCCCTCACTGTATTGGTGTGAGCGAAGCCCCGAGTACACACACGATACAGAACGGGATCAAACCACCGGCGATCCAGAACAATAACTTTGAGATCAAGAGTGGACTGATCTCGATGCTCCAGAATAACAAATTCCATGGGCTACCCTCGGAGGACCCCCTCGACCATCTCGACGAGTTCGAGAGATTATGCTCGATCACTCGCATCAATGGAGTGAGTGAAGATGCGCTGAAGCTCATGCTCTTTTCCTTCTCTCTAGGGGATAGAGCACATCAGTGGGAAAAACACCTTCCCACTGGATCAATCACAACTTGGTCGGAGTGCAAGCACATGTTCCTTACCAAGTTTTTCTCCAACTCACGGATGGCAAAGCTTCGGAACAACATATCCAACTTTGTCCAGCAGACTAGCGAGTCATTGGCCAAGGCATGGGATAGATACAACTCCTATGAAGCTCAATGTCCTTACCACGATTCAAGGGAGGATACAATCCTCAGCAATTTCTACTGAGGAGTTCACCCGAGGATACATATGTTGTTGGACACCACACGGGAACTTTCTAGAGTAGGATATCAACAAGGGAAGAGCATTAATAGAGAAACTCGCCCTAGTAGATGGACAGTATGGCGAAGAGTATGATTGAGCTCTCAGGGGAACCTCAAATTCAGATACTTCCGCATGAAAGGAGTTGAAGCAACTTCATGAGAAGCTGGATAAGTTGCTCATGGTGCACAGCAAACAGGTCAACCTTGTGGAAGAGGAAATGGTTCAAGAAGGCGAAGATGAGCAATTGGTGGAGATTTGTTTTGTTCAAAATCAAAGTGTACTAAGTCGTGGATCAATTATAAACAGAACCCGAACTTGAGCTACCGAAGCACGAATGTAGCTAACCCTCAGGATTAAGTGTATCAACCGAAACAACGAGCTTGGATACCCAAGGAACAATGGCAGCAGAGCCTTAAGCCGACACCAGCTCCAACACAACCTCCAAAAACAAAGGAAGAACAGCCGGACGTGATGAATATGCTCCAACAAATTTTGCAAAGCCAAACCGCATACAAGGCGGAGATGACCACTAAGTTTGGCGAGGTACATAGCCGAATTGATACAAGCTATAGTGACCTCAACTGCAAGTTTGAAACCCTCAACGCATGGCCGAAGTATGTGGAAAGTAATCAAGCATCATCATCTACTAAGACTACCGGTTAGCTACCCGGAAAGACCGTTCAAAACCCAAAGGAGTATACTGCTCAGTCAATCACTCTCAGAACTGGAAAGGTGCTCCCATCAGTGGTTGGACAGAAGGAAAACGATGAGGACAGCGTTATTCAAGCTAGGGGGCTGAACAATCCAAGAGCAAAGCTGGATGTGTACAACTCGGAGACACACCTCGCAGGCTTGAGCCGTGAGGAGAGGGTGATGATGATCTGACTACTGGGAAAACTGCACAACTCACGGAGAGCCCTCGCCTGCCTATGCAGCGAGGAGAAGAACCAGACATTCCCAATCTGAATTTTATAGAATGATTTGCACCAATGGTTGTAACCAAAGCCAAAGCACTTTTCCCTTCATGTTTAAAGAAGAACCAAGCGAAAAAACAAAGGTCTTTTTGATAAGCAAATGAGCGGTATAGAGGTAAAAAACCTATCTTAGATGCTTTTGCTTTAACTCTGCAATCCAAGAAAATTTTGAAGGACTCACTTAAGGAACGGGAGGAGGAATGTATGGCTGTTGGGATCCGATCATCTGGATCAGTATTGATACCAGCACTTCCACATCAAATGAAAAGGTTCATTGCGTCAGTAGACCTTTCTTAGCGTTAGTAGGAGCTTTAATTGATGTGTAGAACAAGACCATTGAACTAAAGGTCGGAGAAGATGTTGGTATGATGTTTGACTTAAAAGAAGGAAGAAAAAAGCCTATGATCGACAAGCAATGCTTTGAGATTGAAGGAACAATAGAGGAGATGGACGAGAATGCGAACAAGGGAGCTCTGGTTCCCTTTGCAAATCCATACTAAGAGGTGTATGAAGAGTCGAGCTTGTGACTCTAAAAAAGTCCACTTGGGAGGGAATCCCATGTTTATCCTTTACTTTTGAAAACTCTTTTAATTTTGTTTAAAGTTAATTTAGCTTTGTTTAAATTTTAAGAATAATCTTTGCTAGTTTATTGTTGTTATTATTGGGTGTTTGGAATTTTGATCTCATGTTCAAGGAGCCTTGGCTACACTCTTGGCAAAATTTGAGGAAGTAATACACTTATTAAACCAAAAAAGGAGTAAGCCTCGCACCTAACCCTCAGATGCAACATAACGAGGAGTAAGAAAATTTGACAAAGAACCTAAACCCCTCAGGACATGAGGCCGAGGAGGGTGTGCGAGTAGTGTTCACATTGCCTTTAACACCACTCATGGGTCTACTTGCACACCTCAGTATGCTTTTATATAGAAAGTTCTAGTCAAATACATCTCAATATAATTGATATGGACTCATTATTCAGAGAAAACATTGAACATGGAGCTTAATGGCCTAAAATGCTTTAATTTGTGAATATCTTGAAATCTTAACTAACTCTTGTGGTTTTTTAGATATTACTACAAACAGGGAGCTAATCAGGACTCAAAATAGTCAGAAGGAAGCCAAAAGAGCAGTTCAAGCTTAGGTTTCTCTGAATGGGTAGGCAGGCCTCGATGTATGCGGCGAGGAAGGTTGAGCGAGGAGGTTTGCTGAGGAGCACAAAAGGACAAAACTTGATTTGGTTCCAGCTCATCAAGTGGGGGCCACGACCAACAGTTTTTTGCTAAAATCTAGAGATGGTCAAGTCAAGGTTGGACTGATACAAGGGTTGAAATCGGTCAAGGATTCAAAATTCAAAATGGACAGTCTGGATCGTGCCAAAATCAAAGGTGAATGGCAAGCAATTTGGCGTGATTGTCTCCCTCATCAACCCGAGATTGTCTCCTTCACACTCCCAAGATTGTCTCCTCCTCACCTACAACACTCGTCTATAAGAAGACCCAACCCTGGTCGTCTTCATCATTCACCTTCAAACACTCAAGCAAACAAACTCTCTCTCCCTACGAGTTAATTTCTCTCACCGAGTTGGGCTTTCTCACCACCACCGAGTTACTCTCTCTCTCCTCCAAGTTCAAGTTTTTCCAATCAATCCTTGTCAAGCATGTGTTCCGGTGACAAAAGAAAGATGAAGGAATTCAGGAGCAAGTTCATGAACGATCCACTAAGAGCTGGTAGAAGAGAGATGGCGGCGGGGCTTGGCGATTTACTGCCGGTCCGCCGTGAAAACAGGCCTCGTTAGTTCATCGTCTAATCGGACAATGAGGAGTCAGGTGTTCGGACAAGAATTAAAATTCCGATCAGGGAATCAGCGAGAATATTGGTGACTGAGACAATGGACTAGAAATACGTTCACGGTGAAGGTAGCTCAGCTCAGGAGAAGAGGAAGGGCAAACAGATAGCCTCGCCCTCAAGCAGCGAGGACAGTTATGAGAACAGTGCATACGTTCAGCCCTCACCAATGGAGGTCGAGTATGCGAGCGAGGAGCGCAAGACAGAGAAGAAGACCGAGAAGAAGGGGAAAAACACGAGGTACCGCCAAGCCATTGAGGATCTGAAGAAGAGCGGTTACTCAGAGAAAGATTTGAGGAAAGTCTACGAGGAGCATGAGGCAGAGAAGAAAAAGAAGTCCACAAAAGAGGATGATGAATCCAACAAGGCATATGCGGCTTTGAAGGCAATGGGGATTAAAGGTACATATTTTCCACATTATGGAACCATGAGGAAATTGGGAATCACTGAGGATGTGGATAGGGTGTTTAGTTCGCTTGGGATTAAGGTTTGCATGTATAATGTGGCGAGTTCTTACAGGGAGGAGACGTTGCAATTCCTCGCCACCGTGGACCTCATTATCTACGCAAAGTTCAAGACGGCAAGGATTAAGAAGAATGGACCTGGATACATAATATTCATCGTGTACGACAAACTATATACGGTGACGTTGAGGAAATTGGAATTGATTTTTTGTTTTCGAGCCAGAGAAGTGGTATTTTCGGAAGTCGACAAGAAAGATACCGATGAGGTATGGAAGATGCTGTCACGCGCTAGTGAGTATGATTCATCTCGAAGCAAAGGAAGTTGGATCCGCAACCCAGCCATCAATAACACGAGGAGAGCCATAGCCAACGTGATTTTTGCTAGACCCTCCACCTCGAAAATCAACCTCGGGGAAATGCGTATGATGGTTACGGCAATGAAGGAGATTGTTGGTTCTACTCCAACTGGGAGGCATATTGATGGGGATGAAGGGAACTCCGGGATGTCGTTCGCATTGGCAAAACAACTCACCACATACCGTGCACGAGCTATGACTCAAACGGGGAGAAAATCCGGGAAGACGAAGCACATTTACATTGGTGGATTGGTTGCTCGGATACTAGAAGCAAAGGGAGTACCGCTTAACAGTGAAGACTACAATTGCGCCCCCCCCTAATTTATGGACATGTGGTATCTTCAAGGAGCAAGCCTCATTGCAAAGGGCGAGGTTGAAGGGCGAGCTGTGTACAAGTTTGATCACCCAGCAAAGAAGGACGCCAGAATACTTCTCCCTTGCCCAGCATACACCAGACTGTACACTATAGAGAATGTGACTTTTACCCCACCCCTCGAGGCACTACTCGGCAAAAACCAGCAGGGACAACAAGCTCAGCAAGCAGAGGAGGAGGTAAATGAGGAAGATGTTGATCTTGAATACTACTTTTTCGAGGAGTTCACTGAGAAGAACCAAGAGACAGCAAGCAAGGAAGCCCACAAGTTGATTGGAAAGCTCCAAAAGTTGGGGAAGTGGCTGCTCAAGAAGGTGAAGGGCCTAACAAAGGAAAATGAGGAGTGGCTGAGCGAGCGCAAGAGGATGTGGAGAGCAATTGATGGACTGGAGTCCTCACTCAGAAGAACAAAACCTCAGTCTCGCACACATGACTCGCCACCGCCAGCGAGGAGGCACTCAACTTTAGCAGGTCAAAGCTCACACAGAGAGCAAGAAGAGCAACCGCGACGCCAATCAATGGACATGAAGCGGGTTTACAAGAGATTCGGGAAACAAGGGCCAGAAACACCAAGAGAAAACGCCTCAGGAAGGTCCCTTGCATGCATCCCTCGCCGACCATGACCGCGAGGAGTACTCAGACTGGCAGCAGCACATTGCACCGTGTGAAGGAATAGCTCCAAGTGGGTACCCAGACCCTCAAAGCTACACTCTCGAGGACATTAATGCCTCGACTGCTCACTTGTTCGACTTTTAGGTACCAAACTCCAACCCTTTGCACATACATTTTTATTTTCAGTTGATTTTAGTTTTTGTTTGTCTAGACAACTCTTTCCGACTTCTATACACACAAGGGACTGTGTGATTTAAGTTTGGGGGAGAGGTCTAGAGTGCTCTCACAATGTTTCTTGTGATCTTATTTTCTATTTTGTATGCATTTTTTAGGTTGTAAAAATCCGGTTAGATTTTTCTTTGTACATTTGATTGTTGCATTTCATGGCACTTAAGGCATAGAAAAACCATAAAAATTTGATTTTTTTTGGAAATGAAACCTAAAAAACAGAGTAATCAAGTAGTTGCATCCATTTAGACTTGTTTTAGGTTGCATTCACTTAGGAATCATGCATCCGAACTTGTTATGTGGGAATGATCTTGATGATGGGCAAATCTTGATAAGTTAAGTTAAGTAACAATTGTGAATGCACTTGATTGGTAGATAGCCGTTTTGGAAAGTTTTTGGGCGGATCATCGCCTTGGTGAACTTTGCTTGGATTGTGTTTTGAATAGGTCTAGTTTGATTCCTTCTAAAACTGAACTTAAACTTCCAACTTAGAGCCTAGAGATGCATCANCTTCCTTCTCTTTGTTTAACATGATCTGAAAGTGTGTGTTTGGTAAAATCCTCTCAAGAGTTAAGTGGAATATTAAGCTGCCCGCAAAGAACTTAAACCGAGAAAGTGGTAAAGGTGAAGTGGCTGGAAGGATGCGTAAACCCATAGCCTTTCATGTCTGTGTATATCCGCTAACTTACTCCATATGGGGGTTGGTGGAGCAACTTGGAAGGATGCGTAAACCTGTAGCCTCCCATGTTTGTGTAAGCCAACTTCGGAAAAGCCAAAAGGGCACATAAAAAGAAAAAGAAAAAGAAAAAGAAAAAGGAATAATTGGGCAGCAAAATTTTAATGAGAGGGAGCCATTTAAGTTGAAAAATGATCATGTTAAGCCTAGGGAAGTCGAAAAATGTACTTATTGATCTCTAGTCTCTTTTGAGGTCCGCACCAAAAAGAAATAAGGAATTAGACTTGTACTTTTAGAGACCAACTTAGGTGATAGGAATCCATAGGTTGAATGCTATTTTTAAGGATGATTACACTGCGGTTTCCAAAATGATAGAGCCCATATGTGGATTACGGTTTAGCTTAAGCAAGTTATTCGTTAGACAAGATGTTCCCATTTTTGTATGCAGCTTTTCCACCTTAGATCATTGCACTTGCTTGAGGCCAAGCAAGATCTAAGTTTGGGGGAGCTGATGCGTGTGATTTTTGATGGTTTTAGAGCCTTGTTTTAGGTAGTTTTGCATCCGTTTAGCTAGATTTTCTGTGCACTTAGGTCCGTTTAGGTTAGTTTTGCACTTTTTTCATTTGCATTTGGAGTTTGGAGTTTTATGTAGGAAAAGGAGCAAAAAGGAGCTAAAACTGGAGCTAAGGACAATTGGATCAGCTGCTAGGAGGAAAAGATCGTGCAAACTTGGATCGCTACCTCGTGGATCGCAAGGCAAGGACCGTTCGGAACGCTAAAAAAAAGATGCCTCAGCCACCAGCCTCAAACCTATCTGCCCCGAGGAGATATCAATATATTACACTCGGACCTTTCACTCAGTCTTAAACCCCGAAGGCAAAGACAAGAACTGTCCCTCGGTGCCCAAGCTCGCGCAAGGACTCCGAGGGCAAGATTATTGGTTGACCAACTAGGTTGGTTTGACCATTAGGGTTACGCAAATGACCCTATAAATACCATCTAATCACTCTCTTATCATTTTATCTCATGTTTTAGCTAAAAAATCTCTGTATTTTCTTGTTGCTTTCATTTATGCTTGTTTAAGGTACTCTTTATGTTTATGCTTTTGATGAAATGAATTAAGTTTGATCTTCGTCTTTAATTTCTGCTTTTTATTTTTATGTTATTCATGTTTATGCAAGTGAGATCTCCCTCATTCCTCCGCTCTCAACCCATGAGGCATGAGTAGATCCTTGTGTTTCTCGAGGATAGGGAGATCGGAGGTGAATCCACCGATTCCCATGCCGTGCGAACCATGATGTAACTCCTATCTCTTCTCACATGGCTAGGCTGAATGCTGATCTCTCCCTGATCAAGAGAGATCTGATTTGGGCCATGACCTAAGGCTAGCGCGAAAGGAATCGGAGACCAAGTGCCATGTGGGTGATGGTTTGATCGACCGAGGAGAGATCTAGTATGTGGGTCGGCTGTTAGATGTGTTGGGATGAACTTTAAGCTTTTGATTCGGTATGATCGTGGCTAGCGCCGTAATGAATGAGAACAGGCTGATCTAGTCTTATCCTGGTCTAGGGATCAATCAATATAGTGCGGCGGGGTCGGATCAGCGAGTTTACCGCCGATCAAACCCTCCCTATCCTTTAAATTTATGCTTTTAACCTTATTTCCATTTATTGCAATTGTTATATTCTGTTTTTGATGCATTTCTCTATTTTGAATGTTTAAATTATGTTTCTATTTTGTCTTTTAACTTATTTTGTCCTATTATCTAGATTGCAAGCTTACTTGATATATAGCCTATCTTTGTGACAGATTGATAGGTTACTTGAACTAAGGTCTAGTAGTAGATAGATTGTTTGCAAGCAACTTCTGAGTATTGGTTCAATAAATCCCATCTACTTACCACTATGCTTAATTGATTTGATCTAAGGACACAAAAATCTTTTTATCACGTGCCATCAACAACATCACCGTCAAATACCGTCATCCCATTCTGCGGTTAGACGACATGTTAGATGAGCTATCCAGAGCTGCCATCTTTTCAAAAGTGGACTTGAAGAGCAGATATCACCAAGTACGGAAGAGAGAAAGAGATGAATGGAAGACCACTTTCAAGAATAATAAAGGCCTATACGAGTGGCTTGTGATGCCGTTTGGACTCACCAACGCTCCAAGCACATTCATGCGCCTTATAAACCAGGTTCTTCGACCCTTTATCTCAAAGTTTGTTGTGGTATACTTTGATGATATCTTGATTTTTGGCTGAACACGTCTCACATTTAGAGATGGTTTTGAGTACACTTCGCAAGGAAGGTCTATATGCCAACCTTAAGAAGTATATTTTTTGTACTAATGAGCTAATATTTCTAGGCTTTGTTGTTAGTTCCACAAGTCTAAGAGTGGATCAAGAGAAGGTCAAAGCCATCCAAGAATGGCCAACCCTGACTACCACTGGACACGTACGTAGCTTTCACGGATTAGCTAGTTTTTCTCGAAGACTTGTGCGAGACTCCAGCAACAAAGCAGCCCCACTCACCGTGGTTATCAAGAAGCATATACCCCTCAAATGGGGAGAGAGCAAAGAAAGAGCTTTCCCACGGCTTAAGGATAGCCTTACACAAGCACCGGTACTATCCTTACCAAAATCTTATCTAACATTGGAAGCTAAATGTGATGCATCGGGACTTGGCATTGGAGCCGTGCTCACTCAAGGAAACAAGTCCGTAGCTTACTTTAGTGAGGAAGTAAGTGGATCCACGCTCAACTATCCAACGTATGACAAGGAGCTATATGCCTTAGTTCCGTCTTTAACGACTTGGCAACATTACTGCTGGTCAAGGAGTTTGTCATCCACACCGACCATGAAACCTTGATGCACCTAAGGACCAAGACGTTTCCTAAGGAACGAAACCGGAACAAATTAGCACCACCCGGCGTCGGACCATTTCGAGGAGTGGAACGCATCAACAACAACGCTTACCGCCTTGAACTTCCAGAGCACAAGAAGGTACATCCTGAGTATAATATTTCAAACCTAACCTTGTTTGAAATAGGTGACACCGATCCGGAGACATAACTTTTTCAAGCGGGAGGGAATGATGAGGTCATCGACCAAAACACCTCACTACTTGAAGCTATGGAGATTCCAAGCTTGCATGAAGGAGCAAGTACAAGGTGCAAGACAAATGCATTGAGAGACAAGTTCAACCATGAAGTTAGCAAGCTACTTGGACTCATCACACCCACCCTAGAGACCGACCAAGCACTCACCGGCTCATACAAGCAAGCGCCTACTAGCTCAACACCCAATCGTGCAAATAAGGTAAATTTTTTGTTATATAACTAACCTTCATGCAGATGGCGCCAACAAATGAGTTAGTAACTACACAATCACGCGAAAACTACAAGTTACCAAGAATAGAAGACGTGTAAAAGGTTTAATGTGTTTGATTTTATTTTTAATGTATGCTTTTAATTTTGTATCTTGCTTCATGAATGCTGCGCCATTCAAGTTACATTAGAGATTTGATTGCATGATTGTAGAGCTTAATTAGCTCCATTTTCCGTCCATTGAAGGCACCACCGACGAGCCATTATATAAGGCTCCTTTACATTTTTGTAATTTTTACCCAAGTATCAATAAAGTGAAAACGTTTCTTTCAAATAAAGTGTATTGCCGTCTAATCTCTTTGAGGAGTCAAGAGCTTAGCTGAGATCTACTCTAGTGAGGAGTCCTAGTAGATCGGTAAACTTATCAAGAATTTCATAACCAATTTGTGTGGCATTCTTCTATCCAATTCCGCAAAGTGTTCTACACCGTTGGAGGATTGATTCTTGAAATCTTCCCCACCGGTTCCATCATCAACAATTCACAAGGATCCACTCTTAGAAGTCTTCTTGTGATCTTCTCTGTTCAACACCCACCACGAGGACCCTATCAAAGACAGTAACATCTTCACTTTGCTACAATGAGATAGTCATCATAGAGCAGCATCTTATTTCATTAAGCTTCCACAATGATGAGGTTCTAAGGACACAAACATTAGCCATGAGAGTTAAGTTTGAGAAGTATATGGATGGAATTCTCAACATGAATCCATTACTTATCATTGCAAGTGTCTTTGACCCAAGGAATAAATTGCAGTTTGCATCTATTTGCTTTGACAAACTCTATGGTAAAGACAGTGAGGAGAGCAAGCATCTAAGATCCTCAATCAAAACAACAATGAAGAATCTGTAAGAAGAGTATGTCTTTAAGGTAAGCACCTCTTCTCAAGGTGGTTCCAAGAGTGATATGGGTGATTCTGAACAAGGAAGTCATTTGCTCTTTCATTTGTCTGATGATGATGGCTATGATAGGGATGCTTTGTATTAAGAGATGGATAATGAAACTAATAATGAGGAAGATACTAGTGAGTTAGACATTTACTTGCTGAAGAAAACTGTGCCACGTAAGAAAAATCTCTTGGGAATGGATTATGATGTGCTAGCATGGTGGAAGCGTAATAGTGTGAAGTTTCCCATATTATCTGAGATTGTTAAGGATGTGCTTGCCATTCAAGTGTCTTCAATTGCTTCTGAGTCTGAATCCAGCACAAGTGGGAGAATATTGGATCCTTATAGAAGTTGCGTAACACCGCATATGATTGAAGCTTTGCTCTGTTTACAACAGTTGTTAAGAAACACAATAGATGCAACAAAGAATACAAACTTGGCTCAAATGATTGAAGAATTGGAGTTTCATGACCCATTAAGTAATCTACTGCATCTTTTTTTTACATTGTCTTATTTGATTCATGTGTGTTTCCATCTATGTTTAAACCTGGACATAACCAAACTTATGAGTATTTTTTGCTTTGTGTAGCTTCTTCTTTGGAACAGCTTCGAATCGATATGTGAGCTGCAGGCTAAAAGCATTGCTGCAAAAAGCATCTTTCTATCTCTCTTTTAAAATTTCCAGACTTGAACTTAGTGGATATTTGTCGTTGAAGTTATTTGTGACAACAACTTATTTGTCATGAATCTTTGTTTTTATGTTATGAAGTATAAACTATGAAGTTAGATACATGTTTGGAACCATTTTTGGTTTATTTTGGTGAATTTTCAGTGTATAAAACAGGTAAAAATGATTTCAGGGAAAAAAAAGGTTAACCGGGTTGTTCGGATGGAGTATTTCTGACCCAAAATACCCGATACCCAAACCGACCTAATTTATATTAAATTTTGGTTATTTTTGGAAAATTATAAAAAATCATAACTACGTGAATTCTGATTTAACCGACCTAAACTGACGCGATATACCCGAAGTCGCAGGCCTAAAAAGCACTATCCAAAATCAAAATTTTCAAAAATCAAATATCTCAAAAACTTAGGAATATCCAATCTCATGACATAATGAAACAAAGAAATCGAATCTCAGATACTAAACAAGTGGTCCTAAACAAGCAATACAATATAAAAGTTTACCCCATAAACTAATAGAAACCTAACAGAAAATTGAAATCTAGCATAAACTCCACCATAAACAAACCATAAAATCAATTCATAACACGAGATAAAGATGTCTTATAGTTTCTCTTGCTCCTTCGTTTGGCTCATATGCGTCTTCTCTCTGTTGCTTGGTCTGAAAGGCTTTCACATTTTCTTCACTCACCAGAGGAAGAGACTCAACTACATCTTCCAATCCCAGAGCTTCTTCTACGTCTTATCTTGCTAGAGGAGGAAACTCGATGTTCTCTTCCAATCCACCTTCTTCTTCTCTATCTCTCGCAGGAGAAGGAGACGATACATTTTCTTCCAAGCCAACATCTTCATCTTCGACTTCTCTTGCTTGAGGGCCGTACCTAAACCAATCATCATATTGGTCCCTAAGCCCCATTGCTGGAAAGGCTCAGAGTATATTTGAATTATGGAGGAGACAACTGAATAACCAAACTTGATCCACCCAAACTTCCTTATCCCCTATATCTTGCCATATGCTTATTTTGAGGCATTATTGACAAGGAAAGTGAGGTTTGTTTGTGAAATTGAGAGAGAAATCGCAAGAGGAAGTGAGTGAAATCAGATAAGTGAAATTGCCGTGAAGAAAAAAGGAATTTGCGGTTTGGGTTTGATCAGGGAAATTAACCCAATTTACGACATATTATCCCATTAATTTTCAGTTATTACCAGATTTTTTAACCTTCCGATTATTAAACATAAACCAATGTTGGATTTGATTTCTATCCGATTAGATCGGATACGAGCAGATAATGCTGGTTGGATCGTGAAATATGAGAATATATACGTAAATAACCTACTCTTCTTTTGTAGCAAAACTAGTTAAATAATTGGGCAATTTCTATGGAAAGTATTCCAGCCATTTTCTTTTCTAATGAGAGCTTATCAGCCAGTGATCCGTTATACAACATCACATCATTATAAGTTTAAAGAAACAAAAGAAGAAAACATCATCCTCCACGTAGCCAAAAAGTCAAAAATTTGTGGTTCTCTCTTTCTTAACAGTGTTTAAGATCAAAATCGCACGACATTGAATAAATCTTCACGATTTTGAGATGGCAGCTTCTTTGTCGAGCAGACTAATGAAGGGAATCTTTACCCTCCACGTTCTTCGTTCTATCAGATTGGTGAGATCTTCTCATAACCCTTTTTGTTGGATTGATCTTTATCTGATGCGTGCTCAGTCAAAACTTTTGTCCTTTGCACATCTTAAATCATTTAAAAGTTGTTTCTTTTTCCTCTCTTATATTCCATTTTAGGGCATTCTGATTTTGAAGTAAGTGAAATGGACTTGGTTTTTGACAACAGACTTGGTTTTGTCTAGTTTATGTTTGTAGGCATCTACATCAGTCAACCAAAATGGGATGATGAGATACTCCACTAAAGTGCCAAATGACCTAAATACACATGATGATTTCAAGCCTTCACAGAAAGTTCGTTCCAGGTCTACAGACTCACTTAAAGATATCATTGAAAATGTAAACTCTAGTACATTTTAAGTTAATGTTGATGTTAGGCCTCTACATTAATTTGATTCTGAATCTGGATAGGTTTTTCAAAGAGAGTGTAACTCCTGCTTCATCAAAATCTTCATCGGTAAAGGAAGCTCTTGTGGTCCAAATACAAGTTCCTCCAACTGGCGAAGCTTGGACTTCGATAGTTAATGGTACCTCTCGAATTATGAAGAAGCAGGGCAACCCATTCTTTCTTGAATCTGGGGAAATTTGTGTGACAATCCCAAATTCTATGATTGAAAAGAACAAGAAGGATTGGGAAATATTTGTTGTGGGTCAGTTCTATTTGGATCCGCTAAAGCTTGGTGCAGTTCATGCCATAGTTAACAGAATATAGGGGAAGTCGCAAAACATCACCGTTTCAAAATTCAAAGGGTTTACATATCTTTTTAGAGTACCAAGTGCTGCTACCAGAAGAAGAGTGCTTTAGCAAAGGCTTTGGCAAATAGAAGGTCAAACTATGTTTGTGGCTCAATGGTCTTCTGGCACTAAACCTACAAATCCAAAGCTCACTGTAGCTCCTGTGTGGCTAGAGTTTCGTGATGTTCCGTATGAATTCTTTTCAGAGGAAGGATTAGCTCATATAGTGAGTCTGGTTGGGGAGCCTATCCGATGTCACCCAGCTACGGCCAGAAAGCTAAATTTTCAAGTAGAAAAGCTCTTTACATTTATTGATCCCCGTAACCCGTTAACAGAGGTGGTCCATTTCAAATTCGAGATAGGCAAAGTTAGACCGGTGCGTGTCTCTAGCTCGTGGATGCCACCTACGTGCTCCTTCTGCAAAGGAGTTGGCCACACTCTGACAAGATGCGCTGCTGCTCCTAAAATATGTACTGGGTGCCACTCAAACAGTCACAAAATAGAAGCTCTGAGACAGTTACGGCCAACACTACGACTCCTAAATCAAGGGAAGAGACGGTTTATGTTAGTGTTAAACCAGTGAGTGTAGATACTACTTTGGTTCCCGCTTCGCCATCTGCAGCTGGTCATATTCCTTTGGCATAAGTATATGAGGCTCAAACCACTCTCTCTCCTCCATTTGAGGCTGTTGGATCCCCTAATCCTATTCTCCCTATTTTTAATTTGCCAGGAATGCTGCCTCCCACGCCTCTTGATAAGGTTTTGAAGGATAGTTTGATAAGTGTTGACATAGGCCTCCAACATATCATACTCCTTTACAACTCCAAAAAGTGGTATGTCTCCCACAATGGACAGTGGTCCCCTGTCAAGGAAGATGGCATTAGGGAAAAATATAGCACCAGATCTAGACCCATTCAGGGATGAGGATTTTACTTTGGTCCGCATTAAACGGAAACTCCGGAGCAACGCTAAGCGTGGCTCTCTCAACATCAACAACTGATAATGGATGCTTTTTGTTAGAATGTTCGGGGATTTAACGATAGAATCCCTAGAAGAGGATTCATAGATTGGTTTAAGACCAACTCCCCAGTTTTTGGTGGTATTAAAAAAATCCACGTACAACATTCCAAGGCATGGTTGTTTGTTAACCATGTGCAAAGGGATGTATCCGAGATTTTTGCAAGGTAAATTATTCGGGTATAGAGCTTCAGACTAAAGAGGCCCTTATGGAACTACATCGGTGTTAACATGCTGTCCTTTTCCATCCATCACAGTTGAATGCGGCTTCGGAAAAGCTTGCTCATAACAAGTGGTTAACTCTTGCCACAGCTGAAGAATCTTTCCTTAGGCAAAGGTCACGTGTTTGTTGGTTGAAGGATGGGGATAGTAACACTTCATATTTTCACAGAATTGCTGCTTTGAGAAAACCCTCAAACCAGATTCATTTCCACATTGACGACAATGGTTCCTTGCTCTCACAGGAGGACCAGACTGAGTTGCATTGTGTGGCGTCCTTCAAAAACACTATAGGCAAACTCCATGTACCTTCCTCTATCTCAGTCACTGATCTTCAGGCCATCATTCAGTTCAGATGCTTAGTTTCTTCTGCATAGCGTTTGACAAGAGATGTCTCTAGGGAGGACACAAAAGTCGTTTTGTTCTCTCTTCCTCAAAACAAAGCCCCGGGTTCTGACGGATACCCAGCTGAGTTCTTTGTAGCTTGTTAGGAAATTGTGGGACAAGATACTTTTGAAGCTGTCTCAGAATTCTTTGCCTCCTCTCAAATGCTTAAGTAGTGGAATGCACAATAATATCACTTATTCCCAAGGTTCCAACTGCCGATAGAATAACTGAATTCAGTCCCTTATCTTGTTGCAACACCATGTATAAAATCATCTCCAAACTTCTTGCTATAAGGTTAAAAGAAATGCTCGCGGACTTGATCTTTTCCTCACAATCAGGATTCATTCCAGATAGGTTGCTTGTAGAAAACGTGTTACTAGCTTCAGAACTAGCTCAGGGTTATGAAAATGGGAATGGGCCTTCTCGTGCTATGTTGAAGGTGGATTTAAGGAAGGCTTCTGATACTGTTGAATGAGATTTCTTCCTTTCTCTCATGCGTGCTATTGATCTCTCAATTGCATTCATAGATTGGATTTGGCAGTGTATTTCTACATCATCTTTCTGTATTGCTGTGAATGAAAACCTTTGTGGCTACTTTGCAGAGCAAACAGGCCTTAGACAGGGAGATGATCTATCTCTTTATCTCTTTATTATGATCATGGAAGCATTTTCAAAGCTCTTAACAAGAAGTTTTACGAGAGGGGACATCGGTTTCCATCCAAATGCTTCAAACCATGTAGTAACTCATCTTGCTTTGGCCGACGATGTCCTCATCTTCTTTGACGGCTTTCATCAATCTCTTCAGAAAATTGAGGAAGTCCTTTCTGAGTTTGCTTCCTGGTCTGGGCTTTATTTGAACCCCATCAAGAGCCACCTCTTCACAGCTGGACATAACCATATGGCATCCTCAGAACTAGCTAGTTTTGGATTCCAACATGGTTCGTTCCCCATGCGTTATTTGGGCCTACCACTTATGTAAAAGCGCCTACAAACATCGGATTTCTCTCCTCTTCTAGATAAAATCAAGTCCCGTTTCTTGTGTAGGATGTGAAGGATAATCTTGAAATGATAGTCTCGGAAGCTCCTCAGTATGGGTTTAGCACTTTAGCCGTGAGAGTTTTGCAACAATATAGTAAGTTTTGATGTGCTGTGGATTGTTACTAAAGCATTTTGTGAATGTAATGTGTCGTGAGTTCTGATTATTTTATCTTGTGATCTCCTCTTTTTAGATATTCCTATCAGTGCTAGAAACATTATAGAAGACCAAGACTTGTAAAACACTGTGATATCTTTCTGGTGAGTGTGTGGACACAACTAAATTATATAATTACTTAAAGATAGTACTCTTTCCTCAAAATTTTAGCTAAAACCTTGAGCATAAGCTTGACTTTGTTTTCGAAGCTCTTTAAATTCATGAGTCTTCTTCTTCTTCTTTTTTTTTTCTAGGTAGCGAGTGGCCTACGTTTCCACAGATCTTCATTAAGGGAGAGTTCATTGGTGGCTCAGACACCATTCTTAATATGCACAAGTGTGGAAGTGTGATTCAATTATCAGCTTGGTTTGAGATATTGATCTGATGCCGACTTGATCTATATCTCTACATTCTATCTGGTTTTAAAATAGATTTAGTTTTGGTGATTGAATGATTTGAAGACAGAGAAAAAGAAGATGAGAACCGGTTATTGACTTGGGAATACCAGTTCAGTTTGTTACTATGGATACGATTAGTTGGTTTAACTAATCTGTTGACTTATATACTACTCTTTGACTCTTTTTTCATCTTCATCCGAAAAACACTTTCTTCACTGATTCTCTCTAAGACTCATGATTTTCTCTGTATTGGAGCTAGAGAACTTGTAACACTCAAATTCAATAGTGAATTGTTGGACCTATCGAGCTCCAGACATAGATCTTGTCACATCGACATGATCGAACTGGGTTAACAAATCTTTGTGTGTCTTCTCTATTCTTTGATTTCGTGTTTTGTGAACTTTGATTCTTCAAGAACAGAGCACTTCATCTCTGTTTGTGAATCATTCCGCTAAACAAGTTGTCATCTGTTTATAACAGATTCGTATCAGAGCCCAGGTTTCCGTTCGTGAGCTGAGATAACAAAGAAGAATATCAAGTTCGATCAATTCGATGGTGATAGCGATTTTTCCTTTTGGAAAATTGGAATGTTGGCGCATCTGGGTACTCTTGGTCTCAAGAAGATAGTCACTGATTTCTCATTGACGAAGATGATTCAAGATCCTACAGTTCCTGTGAAGAAAGCTGATGACGATAAAATGCCAAGTCCATAACCAAAGATGATTGAAGTCCCAGATCCAGAAAAGATTGAGCAATATGAACAGGCTATGAATGAGATAATTCCCCTTGTTAGTAATATGGTATTAAGGAAGATTTATCATTGTAAAAATGCAGCGGAGATGTGGGCTCTCTTGAATCGATTATACATGGAGACTTCATTGCCAAATCGGATCTATCTGCAACTAAAGCTGTACTCGTTTTAGATGGATACGTCAAAGAGTATAGATAACAATGTCGATGACTTTCTCAAGACTGTGGTAGAACTAAACAGTCTTGAAATCTTGATTGGAGAAGAGGTACAAGCACTCTTAATTCTCAAATCTTTTCCTCCAGGTTATGAACAATTGAAGCATACTCTTAGGTATGGGAATAAAGCGTTGGAATTACAAGATGTAGTTTTTTCTGCAAAGTCTCTTGAAAGGGAAATAGCTGAACATAAAGAATTGGACAAGAAACTATCGACAATGTTGTATACAGAGGATATGGGCAAATCAAGTACAAGGGAAAGTAAAGGAAAGGGTGGTAAAAATAGAAGCAGAAGCAGGTCGAAATCATGTACAAGATTGACTTGCTGGTTCTGTAAAAAGAAATGTCATACTAAGAAAGAATGTCCAGCCAGAAATAGAATGTATGATAAAGAATAAAGAGGTGAAGTAGGTGTTATTGTTGAAAAAATCTTTTACTCAGAAGCATTGAGTGTAAACAATCAAGATTCCAGAGATATTTGGGTACTTGACTCAGGTTGTACTTCTCACATGTCTTCAAGACGTGATTGGTTTACTGAGTTTGATGAAGGAGATGGAACTGCAATTTTGTTAGGAGACGATCATGTGATCAAGTCCTATCGTATTGGTTCTATCTGTATTGATACGAAAGGAGGGAAAATTAAAGTACTGAAAAATGTCAAATATGTTTCAGACATGAGAAGAAATCTGATCTCCACTGGTACTCTTGATAGATTAGGGTATAAGCATGAAGGTGGAGATGGCAGAGTGAGATATTTCATGGATGATAAGACATCACTAGTTGGAGTGCTCACTGATGGTCTTTATGTACTACAAGGTAACACAGTTTAGTCAGAATTGTGCAATGCCACTACTTCAGATAAAAAACAGCTTTATGGCATAGCAGACTATGTTATATGAGTTTGAACAACTTGAAGATTCTGAGTAGTAAGGGTCTAATAGACAGGAAAAAAATAAATGAGCTAAGTTTCTGTGAACATTGTATAATGGGAAAGGCTAAAATGCTCAGTTTCAATATTGCTAAACATGATTCAGTGGATGTTTTGAGCTATATACATGCGGATTTGTGGGGTTCTCCATCTGTGACTCCATCAATGTCAGGCTGCAGGTATTTCCTATCAATCATTGATGATAAGTCTCAAAAGTTATGGCTGTTTTTTCTCAAAACCAAGGATGAGACGTTTGATAAATTCTGTGAATAGAAAATCTTGGTAGAAAATCAGATTAGTAAGAAAGTTAAATGTTTGAGAACAGACAATGGGCTTGAGTTTTGTAACACCAAGTTTGAGTTCTTCTGTAAATCTCAAGGTATAGAAAGACATAGAATGTGTGTCTATACCCCTCAACAAAACGGGATAGCAGAAAGAAGGAACATAACTGTTATGGAGAAAGTCAGATGTATGCTAAACGAGTCAGGTTTAGAGGAGTGCTTCTTGGCTGAAGCTGCTGCAACTGCAGCTTATATTATCAACAGATCTCCATGTTCTGCTGTAGACTTCAATGTTCCAGAGGAATTATGGTTGAACAGGAAACCTGGCTACAAGCATTTATGAAAATTTGGAGAAGTAGCTTATGTTCATCATGATCAAGGCAAGTTGAAACCTCGGGATTTGAAAGGTATTTTTCTTGGTTATCCTACATGCACTAAAGGTTACAAAGTGTGGTCATTGAAGGAAGAAAAATGTGTGATCAGTCGAAATGTAATTTTCAATGAAGAATTGAGTTATAGGGATATCAAAGCCAGTACATCAGCAGAGAGTCAGAATGATCAGAATGACTCAGATAAAAGGAGGGTGGAAATTACAAAATTTGATGAAAAAGGAGATCAACTCAAGGAAAATCAAAGATAGTTGATCATGCATCAAGACAAGGAAGAATCATTGGTTTAAACGATTCAGTATCAGGTCAAGGTGGAGTAATTGACGTTGATGCAGATCATAATTCAGATACTGAACATTCAGAACAAGAAGATTTTGTTGACCAACATCACAGTGAGGTTGAAGGCGGGTTAAGCACTTCAGGTAGTGATCTATCAAACTATCAATTGGCTCGTGATAGAACAAGAAGAAACATAGTTCCTCCTGCTCGTTTTGATGATTATACCCAGTTTGCTTTTGCACTCACAGATCTGAAACAATAGATACTTTGGAGCCTAACTATTACCATGAGGCATTGAAGGACAAAAATTGGGATAAGTGGAATAATGCAATGAATGAAGAATATGATTCTTTGCAAAAGAACAAAACCTGGTGGTTAGTTGATAGACCAGAAGGTAAGAAAGTCATCAGTTGCAGATGGCTGTCTAAGCTGAAAAATGGCATTCCAGGAGTTGAACCAGAAAAACATAAAGCGCGTCTAGTTGTTAGAGGATATACACAGAAGGAGGGTATATATTATCAAGATATATTTGCTCTAGTGGTTAAGCATGTCTCAATTCGTATGCTTATGTCAATTGTTGTTAATAAGGATCTTGAACTTGAACAGATGGATGTAAAAACTACGTTTTTACATGGAGAATAAGAAGAGGAATTGTACATGGAGCAGCTAGAGGGTTTTGAATCAGCTGAAGGCAAAAACAAAGTTTTCTTGTTGAAGAAATCTTTGTATGGCTTGAAACAAGCTCCTAGACAATGGAATAAGAGGTTTAATCGTTTCATGATTAAAGAAAAATTCGTGAGAAGCAGTCATGATTCTTTTGTCTATGTAAAGGAAGTTTCAAACAATGAGTATGTTTACTTATTGCTTTATGTTGATGACATGCTTATTGCAGCAAAAGAAAGGTCAGAAGTTAACAAGATCAAGAAGTGTTTGAGTACAGAATTTGAGATGAAAGACTTAGGAGCTGTAAGTAAGATTCTGGGAATAGAAGTGACAAGGGACAGAAGTAAGGGAATCTTATGTTTAAGTGAGTCAACATATCTGAAGAAGGTGCTCCAAAGATTTAATATGACTGATGCAAAATCTACAGGTACTCCTATTGGATCTCATTTCAAATTTTCCTCAGTTAGAGATGAGCATGAAATGATTAATACAGAGAAGTATCCATATTCATGTGTTGTTGGTAGTATAATGTATGCAATGATAAGTTCTCGGCCAGATTTAGCATATGGAATAGGTCTGATAAGTAGATTCATGAGCAAACCAGGTTTAGTGCATTGGGAAGCTGTTAAATGGTTGATCAGATACATTAAAGGATCTCAAGATCTGAAACTGGTTTATACAAAATCAAAGGATCTAGAAATATGTGGGTACTATGATTCAGATTTTGCAGCAAATATAGATAAAAGAAGATCAATTAGTGGGTATATCTTCACAGTTGGAGGTAACACTATAAGCTGGATATCTAGCTTGCAACGAACACTAGATCTCTCAACAACAGAGGCTGAATACAGTGCATTAACAGAAGTTGTAAAGGAAGCAGTCTGGATCAAAGGGTTACTAAATGATTTTGGTTACAAACAAGATGTAGCTAAGATTTGGTGTGACTCTCAGTCAGCCATTTGTTTATCAAAGGACAATGTCTATCATGAAAGAACAAAACACATGGCAACCAAGAGAGCTTTTCTGCAGTAAAATTTCAGAGGAAGGACAGATTGATGTATTGAAGATTCATACATCTCGAAATCCTGCAGATATACTTACTAAAAGTATTCCAATCAGTAAGTTTGATTCAACTTTAGAGTTTCTAAAGCTAATCAATCTGGAATGAAGTCTCGTGACTTTGTAAGCTGGAGGTATAGTCCATGTGATGGTGATTCATTATTGAAATAAGGATAATAATTGAATCAAGGTGGAGAATTGTGGAAGTGTGATTCAATTATCAGCTTGGTTTGAGATATTGATCTGATGTCGACTTGATCTATATCTCTACATTCTATCTGGTTTTAAGATAGATTGAGTTTTGGTGATTGAATGATTTGAAGACAGAGAGAAAGAAGATGAGAACCGGTTATTGATTTGGAAAACCGGTTCATTTTGTTACTATGGATAAGATTAGTTGGTTTAACTAATATGTTGACTTATATACTACTCTTTGACTCTTTTCTTCATCTTCATCCAAAAAAACACTTTCTTCATTGATTCTCTCTAAGACTCCATGATTTTCTCTGTATTGGAGCTAGAGAACTTGTAACACTCAGTTCAATAGTGAATTGCTGGACCTATCCAGCTCCAGACGTAGATCTTGTCACATCGATATGATCGAACTGGGTTAACAAGTCTTTGTGTGACTTCTCTATTCTTTGATTTCGTGTTTTGTGAACTTCGATTCTTCAATAACAAATCACTTCATCTCTGTTTGTGAATCTTTCCGCTAAACAAGTCGTCATCTGTTTATAACAACAAGGTTAGTTTCACTTAGAGCAGATCCTGTTTGTCATTTTCTTTATTTCATTCTATTTTATTTTATATGAACACAGTTTTTCATTCTTTTGATCACAAAGTTCCTTTAACAATTCCAGGAAGGTGAACTGGAGCAGAAGCTTAAAGACGTAGCAGGAAACCAAGAGTAATCCAAGGTTGAAGTGATCTGCTGACTGCTGAATGAATTTTATTATGTTTTTCTGTTTCCTTTACAGAAACATTTTTTGATGTACGACAATAATTTGTAAGAAACTCAAATTCTTTGGATTATGTATGAAGAAAACTTTGTGAGTTAAAGAGGAAAAAAACAGCAGCATAAGGAGCCTTTTTACTTATTATTCAAAATTAACAAATTGAAGAGCACGGAAGCAAAAATAAATCACAAAACATTCGAAACATAAAATACATGTATACCCCAAGAAACCCACCCATTCTCTTATATATATGGAAATATAAATATTATACACAAGGTATCGTAACTATAGATGCTCGGAACTGTATATTGACCCAGCCTACACAATTCATATTAACTTTACAATCTCAGACCAAAAAATTAATGCAAATTAGACTGATAACTTTAGTATATGAGAGTTGCAATATTTACCCTTCATATGGTTTGAACACAAGTTGTCGGAATCCAGACATGATAAGAAACTACATCATCCGCGGCAACCAAAGAACACATCAATCAAGATAAGAAAATCACATTCTCTTAGGTAATTTTATCTTGCAACAGTAAATCACATAATGATGTGTAAACATACAAGTTACCTGTGCAAGTATGATTGGTATTATTGATGCAGCACGCCTTGCAACCTCATTTGAAGTTTCTATCTTGCTCCTTAAGCTCCTGCATTGTTATGTGTACAAAGTAATTGTATTTTGATCGATTGTGCATATGAAAGAATGTAAAGACACAAAGGAGATTTAACGAGTTCGGATTCCAAACTGGAATCCTATATTTTGCCGGAGTTATACTCTGGAATCCACTATCACCGAATTGTTTATATTTGACTCTTACAACACTTAAGAATCTCTCACTCGCTCCCAATCTATCTCTGTTAGAATTCCCCTCACAGAACTCGAATGAACAATAATAAAGATAAGAACTTATTGAGAAGAAGTGAAACTTAAACCCTAATTAAAAAGAAGAGTTTTCTTCTCTCAGCACAACATTCACGTCCTCGCTCTTTTACTGTTGTAGCTAACTCGTGTGATGTGGTTGGATCAAATACCCGACCCAAATAACTCATTAAACTCAATGGATACTCAAAGTTTATTAAACCTTTAGCTGCCTTGAATTCTAATGAAACCATCTGGTGCACACAGAGACTTTCTTATGCCTTCTATACTTTCGATCATGACTATTACTTCAAATCTTCACCTTAGTCTTGATCATCTTATTCTTGGTATATCTTTTGAATTCCTTTACTAGTTTCCTGATACTCGAAGCATCTTCAATGCTTCTTATAACTTGTAAACCGGTATTAACTTGGTAAGCATATCGGCTGGATTGTGTTATTGGTATCTTCAACACTTCAATCTCTTCTTTGCTTACTTGGTCCCTTATATAGTTGAACTTGACTGCTATATGCTTGGATCTTTCATGATATACTGCATTCTTTGATGGTGCAATTGCACTATGAGAATCACAGTATATCCTTACTGTGTCTTGTGGATACCTGAGCTCACTTGCTAGTCCTTTTAACCAAACTCCTTCTCTTGCTGCTTTAGTTAAAGATATATACTCTGCTTCTGTCATTGATAGCGCCACTACACTTTAAAGATTAGACTTCCAGCTGACTGTATTTCCTCAAACTGTGAAATCCTGATGTTGACTTCCTGTTGTCTAAGTCTCCTGCATAATCAGAATCACAAGAGCCTTTTACTGTGAAATCTTCACTTTTGCTAAACTTTAAACCTGTAGTCTCTGATCCTTTGATATATCTCAATGCCCACTTCACTGCTTTCCAATGGTCTTTGATTGGTTTACTCATATATCTCCTGATTAAACCCACTGTATAAGCCAAGTTTGGTATTGTACTTATGATTGCTTAGATGATACTTGCAACTGCACTTTGATAAGGAACACTTTTCATGGTTTGTTCTTGTTCTATCAGTTGTTGTTCTGATGCTGCTCAATTTCAGATGAGCTCGTATTGGTGTTGCACTACTTTAGCTTGGTTCATCTTGAAATTGCTTAGAACTCCTCTCAGGTAGCTTTCTTTTGTAGCTTTGAGAGTACCTGCAATAAATCTAATTGTTGCCTTGAACCTAATTGTTTTATGTTTTACCACCGGGGCAAAAATCTCTGTGAAATCTATCCCTTCCTTCTGGTTGTAGCCTTTTGCTACTAATCTTGCCTTGAACATGGCCTTCTCAACTCGTGCTATACATGCTTTTCTTTTGAATACCCACTTACAACCTATTACCCTCTTGCCTTCAGGTCTGTTGATAACAAGGTTTTTGGGTCCTTAAGATCAAATCATTGAAGCATAGAGTAAGTAATGGGAATTGTCGAACCAATACTCAGAAGTTGCTTGTAATCAACCTATCTACTACTAGTTCCTAGTCCAAACAACCTATCAATCTGTCACAAAGATAGGCTATGTTATCTAATGAGCTTGCAATATAGCTAACATGACAAAATAGACTAGAGGACAAAATACAAACAGAATCTAACAATCCAAAACAGACATCAAAACCAGAGTAATAAAATGGCAATAGATAAAATCAAGGTTAATAGCATTGATCTAAAGGATAGGGAGGGTTTGATCGGCGGTAAACTTGCCGATCCGACCTCGCCGAGCTAAATAAAGCAATCCCTAGATAGGGTCAAGCCTAAATCAACCCATTCTCATGGTGAAGAACCCTAACTAATCCGGTTGATCCATTACGGCGCTAGCCACGATCATACCAAATCAGAAGCTTAAAGTTCAGCCCAATACATCTAATAGCCGACCCACATACTAGATCTCTCCTTGGTGGATCAAATCATCACTCACATGGCACATGGTTTCTGATTCCTTTGGCGCTAGCCTTAGGTCACGACCCAAATCATATCTCTCTTGATCAGGGAGAGATCAGCCTTAAGCCTAGCCATGTGAGAAGAGATCGGAGTTAGATCATGTTTGCACGGCAAGGGAATCGGTTGATTCACCTCCGATCTTCCTATCCTCGAGATCCACAAGGATCTACTCACGTCTCATGGCTTGAGAGTGGAGGATCAGAGGAGATCTCATTTGCATAAACATAAAGAAAATAAAGTAAAGAGCAGAAAGTAAAGATGGAGATCAATCTAAAATCATTCCATTCAAATCAAAGTATAAACATCAAAGTACCTTAATCAAAGCATAAATGAAAGGAACAACGAAATAGAGAGAGTATTTTTGGCTAAACAACAGATAAAATTATAAGATAGTGATTAAGGGGTATTTATAGGGTCATTTGCATAATCCTAATGGTCAAACCGACCTAAGTCGGTCAACCAGAAATATTGCCCTCGGAGTCCTTGCGCGAGCTTGGGAACCGAGGAGTGGTTCTAGTCTTCGCCCTCAGGGGTTGAGGCTGAGTGGATGGTCCGAGTATAATGGATTTTTCTTCCCTCGCAGCAGATAGGTTGAGGCTGGTGACTGAGACATCTTCTTCTGAGTGTTCCGAGCAGTCCTCGCCCTGTGATCCATGAGGCAGCGATCCGAGTTTGCATGACTTCTTTTGCCTAGCAACTGATCCAATTATCCTTAGCTCCATTTTTAGCTCCTTTTTGCTCCTTTACCTAGAATAAACTTTAAACTCCAAATGCAAATGCAAAGAAAGCAAAACAAACCTAAAAAGACTTAAGTAATCAGAAAATCTATCTAAACGGATGCAAAACTACCTAAAACAAGACTTTAAAACCATCAAAAATTGCACACATCATCTGTCAACCGGAATCAAAGTACATTTCTTATGGAGAGAGTCCATTTCCACTACAGACACTTCTGTCCATTTGTCACTATCAGGATCATCCATAGGTTCAGAGTATGAGTTAGGTTCTTCTTGTCCTGCATCTTTCGTTAGAGCACAGATGAATGCTGAAGTTGCATCATCTTCAGCTTCATTTTCACACTCGTAGTCTTCATATCTTGTTGGTGGGTTTATTGCTCTTCTCGTTTTGTCTCTAGCAAGTTGATAGTTACTAAGTGATCTTGTGTTGTTTTCCTCTTCATTCTCTTTATTCTGAGTTGTTGTGGAGTTAAAGTCTCTTTTATCCTTGAATTAGCTCCACCTTTATATGTGTTTCTTGTATTCTCTAAACTCAAAAACTTATTAGTATTAAATGAATATATTTGTTTCTTTCTCTTCCTTAATATCTTTATAGACCACATCTTCTCTGAAGACAACACTCTTGCTTATTATACTCTTTTGTTCTCTGATGTTCCATACTTTATATCCTTTCACACCTGAAGGATATTCTATGAAAACTCTCTTCTTTGCTCTCGGGTCTAGCTTCCCTTCATATGAATGTACATAGGCTAAACACCCGAATCTTCTCAGGTTTTCTAGATTTGGTGCTGCTCAAGTCCACACTTCTCTGGGAACTGTATTGTTGACGAGGGTAATCTATTAATCAAGTAAACCATAGTTGAGAATGCTTATGCCCAAAACTTTGGCTTCAATCCACTCTCACTTAGCATAATAAGAACTTTTTTCATAATGATCCTATTAAGCCTTTCTGCTATTCTATTTTTGATGTGGTGTGTAAGTACATGTCTTGTGTCTTACTAATCCCTCTTCCTTGCAGAACTTGTCAAACTCACTGTCACAAAACTCAAGACCATTTTAGTCCTTAGTTTCTTTACCTTTCTCTCTGTTTGATTCTCTACCATTTTCTTCCATTCTACAAAGCTTTTGAAAGCTTCATCCTTGGACTTGAGAAAACTTACCCAAACCTTTCTAAAATAATCATCAGTAAACGATATGTAATACTGACATTTGCTTAAACTATAAGGCACATTGGGAGAACCCCATAGACCAGAATGCACATAGTGTAACTTCTCTTTTGTAACATGCTTACATGTACCAAAACTTACATTGTGTGTTTTACCAAACACACAATCTTCACAAAATTTGATGTTTGTGATCTTTATATCTTCGATGCATCCTTTCTTTTGAAATATTTGCAAACCTTGAACTCCAGTGTGACCCATACGACTGTGCCATAGCTTTGTAGTATCATTTTTCAACTCGTTTGTCTTCCCTTTTGACACCATAATATTTGCTTCTGCAATCACTACTCCACCTTGAAGAATACACAGGGTCTATCTTCTTTTACCCTTCATAATAACCACATTGCCTTTCACGATCTTTAGAATACCCTTTTCTCCATTAAAAACACATCCCTTCTCTAACATAGTTCCCAAAGATATGAGATTCCTTGACATCTCAGGCATGTACCTGACATCGTGAAGCATAAAAGTTGTATTATTTGTATTCGTAAATCTTATTGATCCAATACCTTTAACTTGACATGAACTGTCATTTCCATCTTAACTTTTCCGGTTGAGGTCTCTTTGAAGTTAATAAACACGTCCCTTCTTGGTGTCATGTGAAAGGAGCATCCTGAATCTAGGATCCATTCTTCTTGACCAGCTTCTCCACAAGACAGCATGTTTACTTCAGCTGCTATTAGGCCAACGAGATATGTAGCATCAACTTTTGCTAGTGATGATTATCCTTCTTGTTGTGATTGACTTCTTCCCTTATTTCTTTCTAACCATTTATAACAATGTTTCTTATTGTCTCCTTATTTCCCGTAGATCCATCATTCACCCTTCTTCTTATCCTTAGACTTCGACCTTGACTTGCTTCTTCCCTTAGACTAGTTTCCACTCTTCTTTCACTCATACCTCCCTCTGGAGAACATGCCTTCTCTATTATCTTTGTTGTATTTCCTATCTCTCTTTAGTTTAACTTCTTTAGATTTGGCTGCCATTACAACATCTTCAACGCTGAGTTTATCTCTACTATAAGTCTAAACGTTTCCCTCAAATGTTAATACTCCTCTGGCAACGATTTCAGAAGCAAAATTGCTTGAGTTTCTTCTTCTACTGGTTCATAATCACCAAACCCGTCAAACACCGCTATCTTTGATCCTGATTTTGTCATCGCCTTTGTCTAATAATGAATCCTTAAACTCCAATAACATATTGAACTTCGATGATCGTTGATAAAGAATCCTCTTCAACCGGGCTTTGATACCAGTTTGTGAAAATAATCGTACTTTGATCGATTGTGCATATAAGAGAATGTAAATAGACAAAGGAGATTTAACGAGTTCAGATTCCAAACCAGAATCCTATATCTCGCCGGAGTTATACTCTGAAATCTACTATCACTGAGTTGTTTATACTTGACTCTTACAACACTTAAGAATCTCTCACTCACTCCCATTTTATCTCTGTTACAATTCCCCTCATAGAACTCGAATGAACAATAACAAAGATAAGAACTTATTGAGAAGAAGTGAAACCTAAACCCAGAAGAAAAATAAGAGTTCTCTTCTCTCAGCACAACAGTCACGTTCTCACTCTTTTACTGTTGTAGCTAACCAGTGTGATGTGCTTGGATCAAATACCCAACCCAAATAGCCTATTAAACTCAATAGATACTTGAAGCCCATTAAATTTAAACTTTTAGCTTCCTTGCATTCTAACAAAATTCTCTGGTACACACAGAGACTATCTTATGTCTTTTATACTTTTGATCATGACTATCACTTCATTATATTTAAGCTTCCAATAGTTAAATCTCTTTGTTAACTAGTGACATGAAGGAGTGTAAGAAATATATATATATATATACCTCCAACTAAGAAGCCAACCACTAAGTCCTACAGTAGCACGGAGGACTGTAGTATAAGGATGTCCGGTTCGATAACGTCCAAGAGCGTAGCACGTCGTGGAGTACAGAGCTATAGCTGCACCCATACTGAAACCTCTAATCCCAAATTTGACTGACAAAAACCACAGATAACATATTTAAGTTAAGGTAGAGATTATGATGAATAAATTCAAGGTTGCGAGAGGAATGGAAATATATATTATACTAGATATGGACATGTGCGATGCACAGGTTTATTTTTATTAAATAATACTTAATATATATTTTGAATAATGTTTTAGAAATTTATATGTTTGTAAATTTTGAGATTTAACTTAATAAAAAGATCTAACACGTGGAAAATCTGTTTTAGTTACTAACTTTTGAGATCCAAGTTAATTTAATAGGTAATAATAAGATTCAACACGTAGAAGAATCTCGTTGATTACTAACTTTTGAAACCCAACAATGTATAATATGATATCCACAGTTTTGGATGGTTGCATTCGATATGTGGAAGAATCTGTTTATTACTAACTTCTAAAACTCTATTTTCTATAATAAGATGATAAGATTTCAAGCTAATAATAATAAAATAAAATAATAACATATTAAAATTAATTTTTAAATTTTTTGTGCCTTGATTGCTCTAGATGTAAATAAAAACAAATAAATTAAATTGGAGAAAACTTGAAAAGTTGGAAGGTATTAAAAAACCGTCTATGTGTTTATATATATGTATATATATATATATAGCAACTAATATTCATGATTCTCTTTTAGATTTGAATTATGTATATAAAACTTTTTTTAATTTAGGATTATGTATACAAATAAATATTTGGAAGTATTTAGATAATTATCTTATGTTAAGATTATGATCACACATATATATCTTATCAATTTAGGATTTTTAGTGAATATATATTATTCAAAATATCATACATATATATATATATATATATATCTATATTTCTTTTTAATTAATAATTTTGAATATAATATGTTTTTATATAAAAAGATTACTAATGAAAATTACTTTTTGTTAGTATTAATTTTTTAAGAATTATTAGATTAGGATTTTTTATAGGTAAATATGATTCAAAATATATATATATATA